>JBAMJV010010126.1:115000-193226 GCA_037951105.1 Echinarachnius parma
TCCAGGCAGACCACTGATGATCCTGTCCAGGTGCTGCTGGAAGACAGATATTTTATCATGGAATGTGGGCATCCGAATGTAGGGCAAAGTAAAAATTGAAATGTTGCAAAATGCACTGATTTTGTCAACAGTGTGCCTTCCTTTTGTTTGAAGATTAAAACGTGGCTTGAATGCATTACCACATCACCCCCATTCAAGCCAAGGAAGGCACTCTATTGACAAAATCAGTGCATTTTGCAACATTTCACTTTTGACTTTGCCCTACATTTGGATGCAATGCACATTCCATGATAAAATATTCATAGCAAATGTTATATCAATGTAAAGAGGAGGATTCACGCTTTCCAATGATACCAAATTTATGAATGGTAATAGCGTAATAAAAAAGTTATTAATGTGCAAACCTCGATTGCGGAACTTTTTGTGCGAGGTATATAAACAGGAATATATATTTTTCGTTAGTCTTATCTTAAAACAATTCAAAGATGGTGCATTTCTTATATCACTAGGTCTGGGCAAATGTATTAATGATGAGGAGCGTGTATTGTAATTATACAAGCTCTGATTTGTAACGAACAACTGAACAAACTGGACATGCATAAATTTGTTTATACATTGATAAATAAAAAATACACTGCTGGTAAGTGGTAATGTCTTTCAAAGTGAGCAACTTTAACCTTGAATATAGTACGCCGGCTTTTGATCTCGGGTTTGCTCCCAATATGATTGTTACTATTTTATTTTGCTTTGCAACCAGTTTTATTAGGCTAGACTGATAAGTACTTCCCCACACTAAGTTACAATAAGACAAATAGGGCAAAACAAGACAGTGTGGAGTACAACATCCGTAATACGTCAGCTGGTAATATATAGCTTAATCTAGATATAATACCAATACTACCAACAGATAGGTAGCCTATTTGCCTGGAACCACGTACACAGCTTAGAGAGGTTATCATTTACTTGGTCTTGCAAAGAAGCTAAATCTTTACCATTGAACAATATGTTTGTGTCATCAGCATATAATATGTATTGAGGGTATAGTTGACACATTTACAATATCATTTATGTACAATATAAATAACAGTGGTCCTAACAGATTAGATTAGATTCTGACATACAGTTTTTATATTTTTATTATTATTATTATTATTTATTTATTTAAAATGAATAGTGAATTTACAAAACGATCAGAAAACATAAAAGCATAAAAGCACCCCTGGTGAATCTCCCCAAGCTGCCTGGCAGGAAAAAAGAAATCTTGAACCCATGGGTCTGTGACCCGAGTCTTTCCATTTTGTACATTGATATCGATTGGAGAGGTAGCTATTATACCAACTGTGTGCTAGTCCTCGAATTCCATAGTGTTTTAATTTAGTTAACATAATAATACATGATTTATAGTGTCAAATGCCTTTGACAAATCAACAAAGATACCAATAAGAAAATAATTTTCCTCAAACGTATCAACAATCTTATTTACAATGTCAGTCAGGGCCATGGATGTTGAATACTTGTTACGAAAGCCATATTGATATACCCAAGATATTATTCCGATCAAGGAACTTAACAGTACGATTATAAACAATCTTATCCAAAATCTTAGAGAAACAAGGGAGGACTGATATAGGTCGGTAATTTGACAATTCAGATTTATCACCACTCTTAAACACAGGAGTTACCCGAGCAATTTTCAGTTTATCCGGAAAGATTCCTGCTGATAAGGATAAATTACATATATAGCATAATGGTTTACAAATTTATTTTATTATACATTTAATAATAGAGGACTAAAATCATAAATTCCAGAGGCTGTATTATTCCGAAAGGAGTTTACGATGCTGCATATATATCTCAGCCTCAAATGTTGCATAAAAATACATGGTAGGCTATATTCATACAAGGATTGACTAAATAATTCATTATTACGTGGTATCAACTTATCAAGATTTGGACCAACCTGAGTAAACGATAAATTAAAAGCATTGGCAATTTCATAAGTAGTTATAATTCACCAGTACTTCATTTGCATTTCAGAAACTCCTTTGCTTCCTTTATTTAAGACTAAATTTATGAGATTCCAAATCAATTTAATGTTACATATGCAGCATATTTCCTCTGAAAATATTGCTTCTTCGCATTCCTTATTGTATTATTTAAAGTATTTCTAAAGCCTTTATATTTTAATTAAAGAGATCTGACAAAACAGATTCAAAAGGATTGTATGCTTCATTAACATTTTCCATACCATAAATATTATCCCAGCAGTATGAACCAACATCTTTCTTCGGTGCAACAATACTTTCTTTACATCAGTAAATACATCAGTATTTACTCTACCATGTATTCCAGCTAACTGAACTAAATAATCAAAGCAAAGATGGTAGAACTAATTTAGTTGAGTTTAAAGACAAATGAAGTGATGAAAAAAAAGAAAAAAAAGGGTGTGCGAAACAGCATTAGCGCCCATACAGCTGCAGTGGAACAACCGTCGGAATATTTACAGACTGATTTTGGGGTCTAATTTAATTTAGGACATGTTCTTTGAGAGAGCCTTGACAAAAGGCTAATTTACACACACGATTCATGTTGGATCGAGGAGTCTGGGCTTAAATTAATACCGGTCACGTAAGTTCTAAATGATATCGTGTTTTTATGTATTGATTGTACAAATATTCAGTTGAAAATGTGTAAAACAGTATTATTAGATGAGGCATATATATAACATTGTTGATTATATCGGAAAGAGTGATATTTATCTTACAATATATCAACCGTAAAATAGTCCCATGTATTCACTTATGTGTCTTGTTGAACGCAGGCAAACAACATAATTCATAAACATATTATTATTATTATGAATTAATATTATATCGATTGGGTATTTCCCATTGGTATTTCAGACGGTTTTAGACTAAACAATCATACTAATGTCCTAAAACTATACTCACATATTGACAAAATAGTGCAGATTCCGATGCGATGATAAGATTTGCAATTTATAATCTCAATTCTCATATTTTGAATTTGAGATATCGTCTTCAAACTAAAGTAATGTGCACAGTCATTTTTGTTTCTGCGCGAGATCGCGTAGATAGATAAATCTATAGTTTTCAGGGCTTCTTTGACAGTTACTGTACTTTCTTATACTTCCGGCCCTTTCTAACGATAGATTCAATGATTTGCAGGGGTGCTTCGGGATCGGGCACATCTACAATGTATTGTAAATGGTCCTGATAGGACCATTTACTGCTCACAGTGGTAAAAATCTGCGGGACACAATTTGAACTACAAACAGAGAGAAAAGAACAGCATATCTAAAGTAAAAAATTGCATACCTAGATTGAAGCTGATTTTATGATTTATTGTACAAAATTTAATTTTCAAAATGATAAGTCATACTTACAAAAATCGTCATATAAGTTCCATTTCTTTCTCTTCCTGCTCGATGTCCCATCGTAAACAAAGAAAGCCCGCCCGCAACATGCGGAGGTCGCTTATTATTGTCCAAAACAAGCCGACTCGCGATCTGCAAGCATGCCCGCCGTATCCGATTTCGGATACGCCGTATCAGAATTCGGTATACACGTGTGGTGTTAGTGTGTGGGAAGCTTGCGGGAAATACATGACAGTCATCCAGATAGCAGCAACACTTTCGAGAGGGATCACGACTGAGACTTTCTCAGTCTTTTTATTTTCCAAAACTGCAGATTTTCCATTTTTGTCGACATTTGAAGAATAATTTGGACCATTTTGGTAAGTTCATATTACACTTGTATCATTTTTAGGGCCAGTCATGATTGATTTTGTTGAATTTAAGATAAGAATTTTGTGTGAAATTTTGACAAACTTTTTTTGTACTGTCCCACATTGTTCCCGTATAGCGCAGCATTACAATGTAGTGTTGTGTGGGATCGGGCAGGGTGGCCGGGCATACCCGTTTCTTCTTTGTATTAATTCAGAGAATGCACTTTGTTTATGTTTCATGATTAAACAGTCTACAGAAGTAGCGCAAATGCTAGGAGAAGCCCATCAAACCAGGAGAAACAAATTAGGGTCTCAAAATATATAAATTATACAAAACTGCTTTCTATAGTTTTAAATTGGTCTAAGTTGGCATGAGATACATTTTTCTCAATGTATGGTCTATGGACATGATATTTTTTTGCTAAACTATACAGAATGCCTTCCTCCTGTGAACATGGTATTGACGACATTGAAGACATCATCTCAACCGGAGACGTCACACCCAAAGAGCGCTTTGCCAACAAGCCCAATGTAGTACCAAAAGTGTTGAAGAGGAAGAAAGACCAAGGGCAGACAAAAGTGGAAGCGATTCAGGCAGACAGGTAACATGGCCATGTGTGTTTGAGGGAACTGGTTCAGGATTATTTTAAAACTTACTTTAAAGATAGAGTACTTCTTTTGCAGGACTCTTCAAATTCAGTAAGACATATAATACCAAGGATACTATCTACATCAAGTTGATGAGATTTCATAGCGAGAAAGGATAACCAATTGTTTTGTATTATAACTCTCAGACTCATTTCCTAGCTTTTTGGAATTTACAAAATAAAATCACCCTGTTACATGATTGTACTAAACCGCAATAAATGTAATTTTTAGATTTTGAACATCACATATAAATACAAAAGGGTATGCAGATGCTAGAATGATTAAACAGTCACAGCGACCGTTTATTTAAAAAATCAATAAAATTCCACACAAAATTTTTTTTTCTAGTCCTAATCTTCTTAGACTAGCTCTTAAATGGTATTTTCTTTCATGCAAGACAATAATCTTGCAACTTTTGAATTTTGGGTTTTAAAATGCCACGGACACCCTGTGGACACCCTGTTTAAGTCTTTAAAAAAGAAGAAAATTTTTCTTTATTTGATTGATTTCTTACTCGGTATGTAATGTTTCTTACCTCTTCCAGTGTGATTCCTGGTACTCAGAAGGTGTTTGTGAAGACATGGGGATGTTCACACAACAACTCAGATGGGGAGTACATGGCAGGCCAGCTGGCTGCCTATGGCTATAGAATCACAGGTATGGAAGGTGAAAGCCTATGTGTGAATGATCTTCTCAATGCCCATGAGTTGCCTTGAAGGAACGCTTCTCAGGGAGTGGAGAAAGTGCACACTATGTGTGCAGTCTGGCATTGTATCCTATGGCCAGGGTAATAATGAATGTAAAGTGCTTAGTGATGATATTGTATCATATAAGTTGCTATAGATAAATTGACCATACATATTTTCTAGACAGTAAATGGGAGCAAATATATTTTGAGCTGGGGAGAATTTATCACTATTTCTAGATCACTTTTCCATCACTCTACAAACTGAGCTATACTATAGTATAGTATTACAATTTACAACACTATTTATCTTAATATTAATTAATATATTAAATTAATAGAGCCTTGTAGCCCAATGTTTAGAGCATTGGTCTATTAATCCGGAGATCTTGGGTCCGATTCCTGGTGAATTTTCTTTGCTCATTTTTAATTTGCATGTACTATATATTATATATTACTATATATTAGATGATGCAGGAAGTGCTGATCTGTGGCTGCTCAACAGCTGTACAGTAAAGAACCCAGCAGAAGACCACTTCCGGAACGAGATCAGCAGGGCCAAGGACCAAGGGAAAGGCCTGGTCCTAGCGGGCTGTGTGCCTCAGGCCCAGCCCAGGGCCAAGTACATCCACGGAGTCAGTGTGATTGGAGTGCAGCAGATAGACAGGGTGGTGGAAGTTGTTGAGGAAACTCTTAAAGGTACATTTTCTTCCGTAATTTTGTTTTACATTTTGATTCAAGGACAAGGGGAAAACCTGTTCCTAGCATGGTGTGCCTTCTCATTAAAGAAAAAAACATAACAATTGTGCAGTTTTTAATGTGTATGTTTTGTTTTCAATTGAGATTTATTGTGTTTGTTTTCTCCCTGTATTTGTTCTTTATACCAGGAAACACAGTGAGGCTTTTCGGTCAGAAGAAGAAGGAAGGAAAGAAGATTGGTGGAGCTAGTCTGGACCTCCCCAAGATCAGGAGGAATCCACTTATTGAAATTCTGGCAGTAAATACAGGGTAAGCTCAGGAGATTGGCATTTTCTGTTGTCATTGCAAATATATTCTGGCGGAGACTTCTTTTTAAAATTCATAATTTGACAAAATAGTGCCATAAACTGTTTTGACTTTTGATGATGGGGTGATGCTGTACTTGATAAAATAAAAGAATCCATAGCGTCGCCCGAAAACAGAGCAGGCAATCCGTTTGGTAGAGCAGAGCACCAGACTATATGAAAAATGCAACATACATTAAATGGGACCACTATGCTAAGAACAACACAGGCTTATGTGTTTTAGTATTTGATATTAAATAGATGTCCAGCACTTTGCAATAGCTTGTGTAATTTTGTTCAGTAAATGCCAAACGTTTCCAAGTGGGCCAATTCTATACTCGCGTACGTTTGCAGACAATAGAACCATGGAAGACCTGTACATCCTAGACAATGTATGAGTCTTCTTCTGCAACCCCATGAACAAATACTTTAGTATGCCTTTGTGATGAGTTTTAAAATTATATAATTTGTCTGGTAACTATAACTAATTACCTTTCATTTATAAGAATTTTATTTTGGGTGTTTGTTCCCTTTAATCATCTAACCATTTTTATCATTCAATTCTTTGCAGTTGCCTAAATCAGTGTACGTACTGCAAGACTAAACATGCGAGAGGAGAGCTGGGGAGCTATCCACCAGAGGAACTGGTGGCCAGAGCCAAGCAGTCATTTGACGGTGAGTAGGCTGCTTGCATCAAATGCACTGAGCACTGAACAATGTACAACCACTTATGTATACATTGCCGCTGTACAATACAGTACATAGACATGATCATTTATGCTACCCCCAATGTGCACAGTCATGCAGAAAGCACTGCAGGACAAGCTTGCAGTCATATACTTGGCACTTCATACTAGGAGTTAACAAGTATGCATTGGTCAGTTTTGAGGTGAACTCAAAAAGTTTGAGTCTTGTTTCTATGGTATCATTATCTGAGCAATTATTCTTCCTTCTGCACCGTATGAGAGCACAGTCCCACATGTAAAATTTGTTGAACTTACATCAACTTGTTGCTATGCCAACCATCCACCAAAACCCAACAAAAGCACAAAATGAGCAAAAAGATCAGGACCATATGGGATGTTGTGAGACAACTTTTTATTACACACAAAATCAGTAAGCTCAAATACAAGGCCATATCACAATCTGAAAGAAAAAATGTGAAAATGTATAAGGCTCATGAATATTCATGATATGGATCCTTCCAGCGACCTCTTGACAGCGGATTTTGAAGATATTTAAAGACTGAACCTTACCAAAACTGTCTCTTTCTTCTGACCGCTCAGAGGATGTATGTGAGATCTGGCTGACCAGTGAAGACACATGGGGTTGACATTGATCAGCCAACTTTTTACTACACTAAGTGCATTTTTTAACGCTCTGGTATAATTTTTCTGAGAAGATCGTCCCGAACCTTAACAAAACCTTCTATTTATTTTGTCCGGTCAGAGGGTGTATGTGAGATCTGGCTGACCAGTGAAGACACAGGGGCATATGGCATTGACCTTGGTGTGACCATCATTGACCTTCTGGACCAGCTGGTGGCTATCATTCCTGATGGATGCATGATGAGGATTGGAATGACCAACCCACCTTACATACTTGACCACTTGGAGGTATGTCAAGTTTAAAGATATTATTGCATATTTGTTAATTTCATATTTTGTGATTTTTATTCCCATTTGATACATATGCTGTATCCCTTAAAGTCGTCATCTGAGAGTGAGAAGGGATTCAACTTGATTTCTGCTATACATATTGAGCATACCATCCTATATGTCAGGGGCCTTCTTGCTGTTATGCCAAATTTTCAAATAAGGATTACTTTTCAAGAAATGCAAGTGTTTCTGGCACATTTTTAAGACAGACTGAATTTGATAAATAAATGTATATTTTCAAACCTTGATTGCCAGATGTAGTGCATTGTCTTTCAAGTCCAGATTGCACGCAATTTGATAGAAGAACTTCAAAGGCAGATTTTTTCCTTTGTGTAAACGATGAAATTGTATGTTACCTGTGTGTTGTGCAGGGCATTGCAAGGATCCTGCGGCACCCTCGTGTCTACTCCTTCCTCCATATCCCCATCCAATCCGGCTCAGACTCAGTGCTCATGGACATGAAGAGGGAGTACTGCCGGGCAGACTTTGAGAGGATCGTCAGATTTCTCAGGAAAGAGTGAGTTCATCATCCAGTCATAATCATGATGGTTTTCTTTGTCATACGTACAGTAACTTGCAACTCTGATCGCCATTGATAAACCCCCACATTAGCAACGAGCAATGAAATCAGCACAACTGGGACCTAATATTTAAATGAACATGAAAAGAAAGTACTGCCTGTACTACCGGGCTGACTTTGA
The DNA here is from genome assembly GCA_037951105.1 of Echinarachnius parma. NCBI lineage: Eukaryota > Metazoa > Echinodermata > Echinoidea > Clypeasteroida > Echinarachniidae > Echinarachnius > Echinarachnius parma. The sequence continues at coordinate 123,483 of JBAMJV010010126.1, forward strand.
GAACAGGTTTCCCTAGCCAAACATCACTTTGAATACTTCTTGGGTAGTGGAAAAAGAGAATATAGTGTTCTCTTAGATTATAGTTGCATAATTCATGGTCCAAATGAGTTTATTGGTTTGCCTATTAGTTTGCTCATGCATTTCAAATGTTTTAATTGAAAATGATGAGAGGAATATTTGTCTCTATGTATTTTCTGTCTATTTGCAGGGTGCCAGGAGTTACTATTGCAACAGACATCATATGTGGATTCCCAACAGAAAATGAAAAGGTATGTCAAATATAACACTGCATTTTTGTTAATTGAAATGCATTTCTGCTGACTATTTGTTTGTTATCTAGTCCATGAAATTTGGAATGAATGAAATATTTGAGGTCCGCTGTATAAATGTGTGTGCCAGTGGGCCAGTGATACTTTTGAGTCCTCCGTAACTGTTACATATGTTAGACTTGATTTAATTGAAATTTCGAACTTTTGTGTTTTTAGATTCACTCAGCACATCTAATTGTATAGGCCATATATTTCGCGAGGGTTTTATTTTCACAAATTTGGCAAATCACTTGTGAATCACAAAATTAACAACATGCTAAAATATTGACACCAAATGCAGAGCAATACATGTCTTGTGCGTGTATGGCATGCATAACTGCCTCTGTAGTGTGAAGTGGATAACTTCAATATATGAAAATACCATCATCCCTTATCATGAATGCGTGTTGGTAACAGCCAATCGCAAATTTAACCACTCGCGAAATTGTTGTAAAGTCCTGATTTGCGAAAATGTATGTATGCAAAATATATGGCCTATACAGTATTTGACTTTCAACCCCATTTTAAACGGGAACCTGTTGTCCCATTCATTCAGCCTACATGGATTTCAAACACTGGGAGGAAATGGGATAGTTATCAAGTTATTCCTTTGATTAAAAAAATAGCTAACATATTTCAACAATATTGTGTAGCATTAATTAGAAGATTTATGTTTATGTTTTATATCAACAGGATTTCGACGAGACCCTCAGCTTGATTGAGGAGTTCCGATTCCCTAGTGTGTTCATCAACCAGTACTTCCCCCGGCCTGGAACACCAGCAGCAAAATGGCCACAAGTCCCTGCTCAAGAGGTAAAGGATATTTATAAATGGAGCACAAATACTGCTGAAAACTGCTGAGCTACTATCAGAGTTTCCTCAGTAATAAAATGAGAGTAATACAGCCCTTAGCTTTTGAACGTAGCACAATGTTAGTCAGAGGCTAAAATGGTAATTTATTACAATTATATATCCTAGTGTACTACAAAGAGCACCAAGCATGGTGGCTTAGCGGTTAGAGTGTCCGCCTAATGCTTGGGAGGTCCCGGGTTTGAACCCAGACCGGGTCATACCAAAGATTTTTTAAATGGGACCTTCTGCCTTCTAGCCAGGCACTCTGCATTTATAGAGTGAAGAAGGGGAAGTTAATCACACAAGTTACCAGAGGACTGGACCCCTCCTGTAGCTTTCGCTACATTTAGTAGACGTGTGGCCTAGGGCTAATGAATCGGAGATAGGCGCCGCCTTATGTGCCAAAATTGGCACGGGAAGGACTTTAACTTTAAAACTACAAAGAACGATATTTAACCTTATGAGATTACCTGTGCGTTCATATTCTAAAACTTCCACTGGAAATGGTAAATGTGCAAGATTTCAAAATGTAAATTCTGTGTGATTTCTATTTCTGTCCAAACTGTAGAAAAAGAAGCGCACCAAGGCTCTGTCACTGCTGTTCAAGAGCTACCAGACGTATGGTGACAAGGTTGGCCAGATGTTTGAAGTGCTCGTCTCTGAGGTCTCACATGACAAGCAGTACCTGGTGGCACACAACAAGTTCTATGACCAGGTAGGTCCTATTATTTAAGAGACAATCAGTTGAAGGAAGGTAGTCTAAAATCACAAACAAGGGAAAACAACTTTAACCTGTTTATGCCTCCGTAACGAAGTGGCCAGAGGCATTATGTTTTCTGGTTGATGGATATCCACCAAACTTTGTAGATGTATGTTTCACCAATTAACGGATAAGATTTAAGGTCATGAGGTCAAAGGTCACAGGGCTCATTATAGCGAACATACCTCGTTATTGCGATATCTCAAGAACCAATTTGATGGATTGTGACCAAACTTGGTACATGCATGTATCCTGAAGAGCCAATGAACTGATTAGATTTTGGGGTCATGAGGTCAAAGGTCAATGGTCACAGATCTCATTAGATATGTGAACATAGCTCGTTATCGCGATATCTCAAGAACCAATTGACTTATTGTCACCAAACTTGGTACATGCATGTATCTTGAGAAGCCTGATTAGATTTGGGGGTCATGAGGTCAAAGGTCACAGGGCTCATCATGTATGCAAAATAGCTTAATATCTGAAGAACCAATTTACTTATTGTCACAAAACTTGGTATATGAATGTATCAGGGACAGTCCGCCTTTTGCAAGCCAAATTTTAAAAGTTGCGAGGTTATTGTCTTACATGAAAGAAAATGTCATTTACCAGCTTGCCTGAACAAATTAGGGCTTGAAACCTCCTTTTTGTGGAGTTATAAATGGTTATAAACCTCCAAATAATAAAACGTGCGACGTCTTTTATTGTCCCATTCATGATCCTTCGCCCGTCTGTAAATTTGTTCACGTTAGCTACGGTAGCGCGGTGCTAATCGATCTCTCTGCACCGCCCATAGTATACTCGGGGGTCCGTAGCCGGGCCTGACCCACACATACACACATTACAATACTGTACTGTTCGGCCTGCATTGCACTAATAATGTGTAAGGCCCAGTTCAAAAACGCTTGACACACAAGTATACACCGGTTGCCGAGCTGATATTGCGTGTCGGGCTTGTATGAGTAGATGTGGCCTGGCCCGGTTGGTGGATTATCATTTTACGTTACAATTACAACTACGCAGCTGAAAGTCGGGTACATATGTTGTACTAGTTATGCATGTCGAATGGTCTGGTTTGCGATGGGGTCACGGCGGGGAGTTTACGCTAAGCTCTCCATTACTTTGCCTAGTCAGGCTATACGGGGCTATGCGTCTAACAGACCAATTTGTTTTTTTATCAACTGGTTAATTGTTTCGAAGCCTTGCATGCATAAATCAGAATAAAATATTCCAGACTATCTGTGAAGATTCCATTCTATAAAAACGACTTCTACCTATAAATAAAGGAATTTTTAAACCCCGTCATGTGATGCCATTTTTGTGTATTTCCCTCACGTCCGCATATTGCATGTATATCAAAACCCCGCGTTTGTAATTTCATTTCACAGACTTCCACTTCCCTGGTTATACTGCATGACGTGTTCAGTGTTCCACAGACTTTGAGTGCATGCCAAACTGCCTGCGTTTGCCGTGTGCAACTTAATGACTGAATAATCAATCAAGTACTGAAATATTCTTCAAACTTAAGATCTATTCCTTCTTTCTTTCATTTGAGATTGCTATTTTGTAGCATGCATATAAGAAATTGTATCTATACACAGGTTTCTCGTGAATAAGTTCATGACAGTTGTATTCTGACAATGAATCAGCTAAACATATCAAGTGGCCGAAATGTAGTACATTGAAGAGAGGATATATTTGCTATTTTTTCTTGGTAGGTTTTCCTTCATAGAATCTAAATTACAGCGCTGTTCCATTTAAAATTTCACATGGGTGTCATATGTATCCCCATCTATGTACTGGAAACTTTTCAGATGATTTTTAAAAGGCGGACAGTCCCTTTAATGAGAGAATGAAGTGATTAGATTTTGGGGTCATGCGGTCAAAGGTCATATGTCTCATTGTATGTGAAAAATAGCTCTTAATCGTGATATCTCTAGATTTTGTTGATAGATTGCCATATAACTTGGTACATGTATGTATCTTGAGGAGCCAATGAACTGATCAGATATAAAGGGTCACTAAGTCAGAGCTCAAAGGTGACTCTGCTCATATAAATCGCGCAATGGCGGAGGCATCCATTTTGACTGCACGCAGTCAAAGATCCATCTAGTTTTCATTTAAAGTAAGTAAGTTAAATATTTTCCAGCATGGGGATGGTACAGGGTGGATTACCATTTTGAACTAGGCTAGTTTGTGCACTCTGCAAAACTCCGAGTCGGTCTGTACTACGCAATGTGGGCAAGGCATCTGCAAGATGGCACTGCTCATCTGATTTATTGATTCAAACCACTTTTATACAAGCAAAGTGATTGGAATAAGCAGGAACAGACTAGAGTTAAAGGGGCAGTTTCCCCAAGTACTAATGTGGATTGAGATAGGGGAACAACTTTAGAAGCCCAATAGTGCAAACTTTGAGCAAATTTTGATTTTCAAATCAAAAGTTATGATTTCTGTAGTTTTTGTTTGCCGTTCTCTCTAGATCTGTGATGCCATAGTAGAACAACCTTCCTGACTTTGTACATATATTTTCAAATTTGTTCATTCTTTGTGGATTTAGCTGGACCAGTTGAGGAAGTTTTACCTTAAATGCATGCACATTTACCTCTTCTTATATCTGAGAATAAGAGTAGAGGGATGATGCTTTTTCATGAAAAGTGACATTTTTACCCAAAAATAATGTTTTTATAAATGAAAGGTAATTGTTTTAGTAGTCTATTCCACCTACAAGTACTGACAAATAGGTTTCCATATATAAATTAAACATTTTGAAAATTCATCACCATACTTTAATAAGTAAGTGTTCATGGGTATGCAGACAAAGAATATGCTATTGTTTAGGACGAACGTACGCGTGTATAGAGTTTGCACACGCAGATAATTAGCGCATACAGAGCCATGAGGCCCTGATGGTTCCGTAAGTGTTGGTGATTAATTGTAGATTGTTTATGAATAACACAACCCTTTGCAAAGTGTTATACATGTATATCTATGTAATATGAAACACTGGTACCAAAACATATAATCATGCATTGTTCTTTGCGTGATGGTCCCCCTTAAGTTAACCTTACACACACAGTCTTGCATGGCTCCTGGGGACAGCTATCATGCCTCTATTTCTCATGTCCTCAGACGTCTGACAAAGTAAGACAAACAGACCACTGAGGAAAATTATTCATATGAATTTACATAATCCCTGGTTATACAATCACTGGAAACACACATGTATGTAATCACACTTAGCATGCTATTTGGATATTTTTTCCCCCTCTTCAAACATCTCACTGCAGTGAATAATTCCATATTCTTTAAAGGGATAGTTGAGGTTTGGTATAGAGGGCGCTACACAAAATGACTTTTGTTGTGAGATAATAAAAAACTGAGTGTCAAATTCAAAAGAGCATACAATTTCAATGACAAAATAAACTTTATTTGATAAAAATTGGTTCAGAAAGGGCTTGAATATCCATAAACTTAAACCATTTGTAATAATTGTGGGGCCCCACAATTATTCGATAACTTTGAACCAGCCGTTATTTTTGTTTAAAGGTTTCCTCTTTTCAAACATTTACAAAAGATTTTGTTTAAATAGTTATTGATTATCTCTATCTAATCACTATTTCAACAAAACATCCCATGCACAATATTTTATTTTAAATGGTTGAAACCAAAGAGTGTTTAGAGAGCGCCCTCTTGAGTTTTAACATCTCTTTTTGAATGACAGGCTTTTTACTTAGTCATTTGTAATTTTGTATTCCTTTCGGGCATGGTGGAGCTATTAGTTTGTAATGTAATGGTGCAGGTTTTGGTTACTAAAATTCAGTTTGACCAAAACTGTACTCTATACCAAAACTCAACTATCCCTTTTAATAAGTGTCAGAAGAAACCTCTAGGGTACAACCCAAACGTTTACCCCAACGTTTACAATGTTTACAAACAAGTACATAAGATATGATCATATGGTTATAAAGCTCAGTTTTTTCAGGCAAATTGTGATAATGAAATATAATTGTAAATATAATTGTAACATCAGCATTAGTTTTCTTCATTCAATATATATTTTTTCCTGGAAATAAAAATAATAGACAAAAGCCTTAAATTTCATCAGAATTGCAAATTGTAATTAATTGATTTATAATATAACTTTAGTATGTTTTGAAATGGTATTTAAGAAACAGGGAATGAGTATTAAAGTGGTAGTTGAATTTTGATAATATTAGATAACAATTGATAAAATAATTTGGCATTCTTGCAAGCAACTATGTACAGTGTAAAATATTTCTACATGCAACAAAACATTCAGGCAAATACGTGCCTTCGCAGTTCTTTCATTGCAAGCATCACGTGACATTTTTCTAGTACACTCGGAATCGCCAAATACTAGCAGACGGCTTTTTGTGTATAATGTCAATGGACCAGTTACTTCCTGGCATGACCCCAGAGACTAAATGAAGATATTTATTCATGAATATTAACTCTATGACACTGTCAGTGCCAAACATATATCAAGAACAAGATACATTTCCAACATATTCAAGAATTACGATCGTTTGTTTAAAATTCAAGGATAAAACTCAAGTTTGATTGACCAAAATGACACTCCTTTCTCCTTGCATGCATGCCTGCTGCACATTACATGCACACGTATGCAACGCTAATGTAATGAGCCTATTGGTTTTGTGTGTTTCGTATAACTGCATAACAAAATCAAGAACCCGATCATGGCGATCAAACCCTAATTTAACTACTACATATTCATTTCAGACAAACTTGATATGATTTCTCCCTCTACTATGGAATATCTAAATACGTTTTCAATGCTTTTCAATACAAAGACAATTCTAACCCATCGTTTGATACCGAGTTTGTTGCAGTTTTCCGAGCGAAACATAGCACGGGTACACGCGCAATGCAGACAGTGAACTGCATGCAGCTAGCATAGTACGCTGCATGCAGTGCATTGCAGTGCGCTGTGTATAATCCGCGGGCTTGCATAGGAGCCGTGTGATAAGTGGCATTCAAGTTTCGAAATATGTTCATCAAAAGTCAGTTTGTTGCATTACAATGTCACAGAAACGATCTTATTTGCTGGAAATGTTGACAAGTGTTGTTCTCTTTGCATAATTAGCACTGCAAGTGTCATAAAATTCATATTCATGAATAAATATCTTCATTTAGTTGTGGGTGTCATGCCAGGAAGTAACTGGTCCATTGACATTGTACACAAAAAGCCGTCTGCTAGTATTTGGCGATTCCGAGTGTACTAGAAAAATGTCACGTGATGCTTGCGATTTTTGTTTTGCATTGAACTCTATGCAAGTTTATGGGGGCTCTTTTATGATTTTCGGGGGGCTCTTTTTGGCATTTCAGGGGCAAATTTGCCCTGATCCCCTGTGTATTTTGTTTCACTGCAAACAAGTAAATAAGACATACAACTGTAGCAATATAAGTTTGAGGTTATTTTAATAAAGGGATGCCTGTAAAGTGTCTAACTCCACAAAAATTACTTGGAGCTTCCTCGTTTCTCTTCTACTGTGTTGTTTAGCTTATGGTAAGAGAAAAATAAAATAGGGTTAGATTTTTTCAAACGCCCCTTTAGTATGACGATATCTATCATTCAGCTCAAAAGTGTTAATTAACGGTCATAAACCTCATAAACGTCCGTTGTAAATGCTGACAAATATTTTCGCTTTTTTAACCAGGAAAGCATTGTTCTTTTTCAATGAAACTTTCACACATCATTCGGACATATCTTACAATGATTTTGGTACAGGATTGAAGTCTCAAATGTCATTTTGGGCAATATCTGACACTTTACAGGTGCACCTTTAAGGAATATTGTGATAATTAAATATAATTGTAACATCAACTTATTTTTCTTCATTCAATATTTGTTTTCCTGTAAATGCATGTGTGTAAAATTAATAGACAAAATGTAATTTATTGACGTGATATACAAATTATAATTTTGTGATGAATAATAGAACTCTGGTATGTTTTCAAACAATTATTTAAGAAAAGGGAATGAGTTCATGGTTTTTATAAAATTAAATTATAATATTTGTTATCTCCTCTGTTCCAAGTATTTACAAACATTAGATAACTTGTTCAAATATTGTTCAAATTAATTTGGTACATTTACAAGGAATTATGTTGTACTGTACAACACATTCTGCATGGAACTAAAAATTATGGCAAATTGTTATTAAAAATAAAGGAACTGATATATTTACTGATTTGATTTGGATACATGATAATCAATACTGGAAATTACTTTTTATAGCAAGCACTTGAAGAGAACAAAGAGATACATTAAGTACAATAATACAATGCGATGACAAAAATAAAACAATATCATAATTTTGTTGTAAATTCTGATATAACTCTTATGAATTTAAATATACAGCTTGTCTGGGCAGAAAAAATTACAACGGCACTTTCCGCAACGATAACTTTAAAGATATTAGATCAATCAAAATGATATTTCAGGATATGAAACTATAACTTATTACCTACATCTTGCAGAAAACCCTATTCGATTTGCTTCAGTGGTCATGGAGAATGAGGATCTTTTGTCAATCACGTCAGATGTCCCTTCCTTCCAGATTTTGTAAGGAGACGTGTTGTCCATTGACAACGGGACTTTCTGCAACGATAACTTTAAAATAGTAAATAAATCAGAATAATATTTCAGGGTATGAAACTATAACTTATTACGTACATCTTTCAGAAAACCCTATTCGATTTGCTTCAGTGGTCATGGAGAATGAGGATCTTTTGTCAATCATGTCATGTGTCCATTTTCGTTCATAACGCGTGAACAAGTCCATTTTCGTTCATAACGCGTGAACATAACGAAAAATGGACACATGACATGATTGACAAAAGATCCTCATTCTCCATGACCACTGAAGCAAATCGAATAGGATTTTCTGCAAGATGTAGGTAATAAGTTATAGTTTCATACCCTGAAATATTATTCTGATTGATTTACTATTTTTAAAGTTATCGTTGCAGAAAGTTGTCAATGGTCTCCTTACAAAATCTGGAGGGAAGGGACATCTGACATGATTGACAAAAGATCCTCATTCTCCATGACCACTGAAGCAAATCGAATAGGGTTTTCTGCAAGATGTAGGTAATAAGTTATAGTTTCATACCCTGAAATATCATTCTGATTGATCCACTATCTTTAAAGTTATCGTTGCAGAAAGTCCCGTTGTCAATGGACAACACGTCTCCTTACAAAATCTGGAGGGAAGGGACATCTGACATGATTGACAAAAGATCCTAATTCTCCATGACCACTGAAGCAAATCAAATAGGGTTTTCTGCAAGACGTAGGTAATAAGTTATAGTTTCATACCCTGAAATATCATTCTGATTGATCTACTATCTTTAAAGTTATCGTTGCGGAAAGTGCCGTTGTAATTTTTTCTGGGACAAGCTGTATAACTGGATTGAACATGCATTTTCAGTTCCGGGGGGGGGGGGGGGGGGGGGGGGGGGGGGGGGGGGGGGGGGGGGGGGAGGGGAAACAAGTGGTATGACAGGAAAACATTGATTCTCTTGTAATGTTTAGATATTGTGGAAGACAATGAATTGCTTCCATGATACTACAGCAATCTCTCCAGTGGGTAACTCAATCAATTTCTTTATCCTATGTGCCTTTGGAAAGTCCCTGAGGACTGTTCTTATTCTCTTCAGGTCTTTTGTGTAGAGCACAATACTCAGCAGATCATCCTTCCTGCATGCAATTAGTATGCTATCATCCTTCAGGACAGCAATGCGTGGATCCTGCCAATCCACCTGGATGTGATGAAGGACGGTGCCTTTCTCATCCATGTCCTCAAAGACCAAGACTGACACTGACCCATCCCACACTACCAGCCTTCTGCTGTGATTCATGTGACAGATTTCCCAAGGGCTGTTGTCATGGCAGTGAATCTCACGAAATGGCGCTCCGCCTTCTGGTCGGAATACGACAATCTTACATCCCCACTCAGCATAACCAACATAGATGTTGTCATCCCTGTCTACACACATGCCCCCACAATCTCCATCACTACATGAGAGTTTGTTGAATTGAACATTGAGCCTCTTCCATGCCTGTGTGTACAGTGTGATATTGTTACTGAAATCTCTTACAACGTAGCGACCATCGGACAAGACAGATACACATTGTACCTCTACACCCCTCAGCACCGTTTCCTTCGGCCCATCAACAGTGACCATCTCAATTGCCTTCCCATGCCAATAAGCAACAGCCACCTGTCCATCAGGCAAAGGCACTGCATCCCATGGACCTTCATGTGAGAGAGGAAATGTGCTCACCTGGTCAAGCTGCCAGTCAGATTGTTGCAATTCACCTAGACTTTGGGGAGTACTGCTCTTGATGAATGTCATCCCCTTGGCATGGTCAGCTATGGATTTGGTCTGCATAGCATTGGGATTACTGTCGTCCAACAGTTTCTCCAAATCGCAACAAATCCTGTTGTGCACAGCCAGTGTCTGCCCCTCCAGCAATGCCTTCATACCATTGCCGACTAGCTGAGATGCACTTTGAATGCAAGACTTCAATTTGTCTTCAGATTCTTTGATCTTCTCTAGTTTTGTGATGTGTGTAGCCTTTTCTTGTTTGCATCTGTCGATGAAATCATTGCGTTCCCTCGTGAGGTGCTTAACTGCTTCTTCATATGATTGGTTGATCTCATTTATCCTCTGATCAAGTTCCACCTCAACAGCTGCTTTCTGATCCTTTACTAGCTCTGCGTGTGCCTCAATCATTGCAATTTTAGACATGGCTTTGTTCTGAAGGGATTTGATTTGCTTCAGGATTGTTATCTTGTAGTCAGACATCTCTTTTATCTCGTGATCCGGTTTGCTGTGGTCGATCATGCGACATCTGAAGCAGATAGACACGTTACACGACGTACAGACATACAGCTTCTCTTCCTCTGGATGCTTGGTGCAGAAACGCTTCAATTTGACCTTTCCCCTCTTGACGTCTTCCACGCTGACCACATCATGTTTCTTGGTTAGCTTGAACTTCCCATGAGCCTCTGCGCAGGCGTCACACATATACGCGTGGCACTGTGCGCAGTATAGCACTGCAGGAGATTTAGATTCTGGGTCACATGCAGTGCAGAGTCTTTCGGTGGCTTTCACATCATCGACCAAAGATTTAATCAGAAAGTTAGTTTGCAGTTTAGAAATGTCTCCATTGATGACTTTGGAAATCTGGCGACAAGTCGGACAGTTAAGTTGGTTTTGTTGTGGATGACTTTTGTAGAGATGGTCTAAACATTCCTTGCAGAAAGTATGGCCACAAGTTAAATTTTTAGGTTCATTGAAATAGTCAAAACATAGGCAGCATTCCAAACCTTGAGCAACTACAGCATCTGCACTCGCCATTTCTCTGTGGATCAAGAGAGAGAAAAACAAGATGTGCCTAGGTGTTAAGCATTCAGCAAAATCTTCCTGATATCGTAGAAACAGTGGGCTGCAACCCCCCCCCCCCCCCCCCCCCCTCTGGAGTTTTGAAAATGGCTATATTTGGGCAAAACCATGCCATATTCGGGCAAACTCATCTAATTTTAGGTCAAATCCGTCTTATAATCTGGCAAAATCATGTTATTGTTTTTGGACTTAGCCATCCAAAACATAATTTTTGGGCATCAAAAAGGCGAGGATCTTTAAAAAAAAAACTCCTCTGGTGAATAGACGGGAAGGCAAAATACCTCAGCCTCCCCTGAGAAAAAAAAAACCTTCCCCTATGCCCATGTTGCTAGTAGTGGACTTTCTTATATTATTACTGTTAATTAAACAAGCTAGTTGCCTGATTGAGCCGTTTGGATGAATCTTATGAAATATTACTAGTCATTGTCCAAGGGGCAATTGCTAGTGTTGAGGGCGTAAGATAACCTTTTCAAATTGTGTGATACCTGCATAGTATGTATTGTTTTGGGGTGCTAGGGTCTGTTATTAGGGGATCTAGTAACATTGTCCAAATCCTCAAAATCCAATAGGAATTCTAGGGGTTCCCTCATACCTTGTTGTATTTGTATTAGCAATAGAAGCATGTGACAGGTTTCAGTTTTTCGAATTTCCCTTTCGTTAAAAAAAGATATTTACGATTGAAGTGTTCAGATGTTATACTATCCACTGGATAGTCATAACCGTGTTAGAAGTCAGTGCAATGAGTAAGTGAATATCACTTTGCATTTTTGCTCATTACTCGGCCATATAACGTCCATTTAACTTTGAAATTTTCATCCAGTACCCAGTGGACATATCAGATAACAACAATATACATTGTATCAACCGTTTATCACTTTGCACATGTCAACAAAGTTACCTGGTCCCTTTAAGACTAAATTGATTGTGTAAATCCATATTTGACCTAAGTTGCATAAAACATAATTTCATTATGATTTCTTTGATATTGTCGGTTATACCAATTAAAGGGATAGTTGAGTTTTGGTAGAGAGGGCGCTAGACTACTTATTTTTTTGTGAGGTAATGAAAAACTGAGTGTAAAATTTGAAAGAGCATAATATTTAAATAATAAAATCATCTTTGTTTGATCAAAATCGGTTCAGAGACGGCTGAAATATCCATAAATATAACAATTTGTAATAAACCCGGGGCCCCGGGTTTATTAGAGAATTTTGAACCAGCCGTTAAAAATTCAAAAAAAATGCTTCCTCTTTTCAAAAAGTTACAAAATATGTATTTAAATAGTTGTTGGTTATTTCTCTATCTAATCACTATTTCAACAAAGCATCACATGCAGAATATTTAATTCAAAATGGTTGAAACCGATGAGTGTTTAGAGAGCGCCCTCTTACGTTTTAACGGCTCTTTTTGAATGATAACATGATCTTTACTACGTCATTTGTAATTTTTTGTTCCTTTCTAGTTATAAATATTAGTTTGTAATGTAATGATGCAGGTTTTGGTTACTAAAATTCAGTTTCACCAAAACTGTACTCTCCTTACCAGAACTCAACTATCCCTTTAATATACCAATATTAGTAATTTAATACAATGTACAATGTATGCATAACTAGAAAGACAGCAATACCTTTTTGTTTATACATTCAAAAATCAGAAAATATAATTCCAATGTGAAAAAACAACACTCACCATGAATGTACTGTATTAACAGACTGAAGCTTCTTTTCCTCTCGTTAAAAGACTGTTGTGGTGTTATCGTTCTGTGCTTGAGTATTAGTGTTCAGTTTTTTGCGAAGGCAGTTATATCCAAGTCATCATAACCAGTTAATAGCTGCTAATTTAAACAGGAAATTATGTGTGGCATGTGACTTCCTCCTGACTTCCTCCTGTGCAAGATTATTCAGATAGTAAAGTGCAATGATTAAAGGGATAGTTGAGTTTTGGTAAAGAGACTACAGTTTTGGTCAAACTGAATTTTAGTAACCAAAACTGCACCATTTCATTACAAACTAATAGTTATAACTCCACCATGCTCGAAAGGAATAAAACAAATACAAATGACTAAGTAAAGAGCATGTTATCATTCAAAAAGAGCCGTTAAAACTCAAGAGGGCGCTCTCTAAACACTCATTGGTTCCAACCATTTAAAATAAAATATGGTGCATGTGATGTTTTGTTAAAATAGCGATTAGATAGAGAGATAATCAACAACTATTTAAAAACCCCTTTTGTAAATTTTAAAAGAGGAAGCAGTTTAAAAAAATGTTTAACGACTGGTTCAAAATTATCGGATAATTGTGGGGCCCCACAATTATTACAAATGGTTATGTTATGGATATTTCAGCCATTTCTGAACCGATTTTGATCAAATAAAGTTTATTCTGTCATTAAAATGTATGCTCTTTCAAATTTGACACTCAGTTTTTCATTATCTCACAAAAAAAAATTTTTTTGTAGCGCCCTCTATACCAAAACTCAACTATCTCTTTAAGGCATTGGACATCTGTGATGCCATAGTAGAACAACCTTCCTGACTTTGCACATATATTTTCAAATTTGTTCATTCTTTGTGGATTTAGCTGGACCAGTTGAGGAAGTTTTACCTTAAATGCATGCACATTTACCTCTTCTCTAACATATCTGAGAATAAGAGTAGAGGGATGATGCTTTTTCATGAAAAGTGACATTTTGACCCAAAAATAATGTTTTTATAAATGAAAGGTAATTGTTTTAGTAGTCTATTCCACCTACAAGTACTGACAAATAGGTTTCCATATAAATTAAACATTTTGAAAATTCATCACCATCATACTTTAATAAGTAAGTGTTCATGGGTATGCAGACAAAGAATATGCTATTGTTTAGGACGAATGTGTCTTCCGTGGCTTTTTTGTCTCCGAACGTACGCGTGTATAGAGTTTGCACACTCGCAGACAATTAGCGCATACAGAGCCATGAGGCCCTGATGGTTCCGTAAGTGTTAGTGATTAATTGTAGATTGTTTATGAATAACACAACCCTTTGCAAAGTGTTATACATGTATATCTATGTAATATGAAACACTGGTACCAAAACATATAGTCATGCATTGTTCTTTGCGTGATGGTCCCCCTTAAGTTAACCCTACACACACAGACTTGCATGGCTCCTGGGGGACAGCTATCATGCCTCTATTTCTCATGTCCTCAGACGTCTGACAAAGTAAGACAAACAGACCACTGAGGACAATTATTCATATGAATTTACATAATCCCTGGAAACACACAGACATGTAATCACACTTAGCATGCTATTTGGATATTTTTTTCCCCTCTTCAAACATCTCACATTCTCACTACAGTGAATAATTCCATATTCTTTAAAGGGATAGTTGAGTTTGGTATAGAGGGTGCTACATAAAATGACTTTTGTTGTAAGATATTGAAAAACTAAGTGTCAAATTCGAAAGAGCATACAATTTCAATGACAAAATAAACTTTATTTGATAAAAATTGGTTCAGAATATCCATAAACATAACCATTTGTAATAATTGTGGGGCCCCACAATTATTCGATAATTTTAAACCAGCTGTTAATTTTTGTAAAAAATGTTTCCTCTTTTCAAACATTTACAAAAGAGTTTTAAAAAATAGTTATTGATTATCTCTCTATCTAATCACTATTTCAACAAAACATGACATGCACAATATTTTATTTTAAATGGTTGAAACTGATGAGTGTTAAGAGAGCGCCCTCTTGAGTTTTAACATCTCTTTTTTAATGACAGGCTTTTTACTTAGTCATTTGTAATTTTGTATTCCTTTCGAGCATGGTGGAGCTATTAGTTTGTAATGTAATGGTGTAGGTTTTGGTTACTAAAATTCAGTTTGACCAAAACTGTAGGCCTACTCTCTATACCAAAACTGAACTATCCCTTTAAGTGTCAGAAGAAACCTCTAGGGTACAACCCAAAAAGGTCTTAACACACATCAGTTGCACACACGCACGCACGCACACTCACACACACATACATACGCATTCACCCTCATACATGCACAAATACATCCAATTGCACAGACATGTACACGTATACTGAAGTTTACTGCATCTTATACTTTTATTCATCAATTCATCATTCATAATAGTAGTCTACCTACATATACTTGCAAACAGTGTACAGAAAAGGAGAGAAAGCCTTCTATTAACCCATTCAGGACTGTTTGAATTTGTCTATAGCATTGGAATTATAAGCGTCAATGAACATTTGGTGGCCTAGGGCTTATGTTTAGTGGCCATGGGCTTGCAGGCCTGTGCTAATTCTGAGCATTGTATATTACAATTAGTATAGAAAATGTCTTTACATCTTTACAAAGATAATACAATTTCAATTTTTTTTTAAATCAAATGCTATGAATAAAATTTGGTAAATACATTTCACACTTGTAGACAAAGTTCATACATACATGTTGTATACTTTATGCATTTAGTTGTGGGTGTCATGCCAGGAAGTAACTGGTCCATTGACATTGTACACAAACAGCCGTCTGCTAGTATTTGGCGATTCCGAGTGTACTAGAAAAATGTCACGTGATGCTTGCGATGAAAGAACTGCGAAGGCACGTATTGTAGTAAAAATGAAGAAAACATGATAGATTTACTGATTGGCTTTGGAGAAGTGATGAAGATTATCTAAATTTTGTTTTGCATTGAACTCTATGCAAGTTTATGGGGGCTCTTTTATGATTTTCGGGGGGCTCTTTTTGGCATTTCAGGGGCAAATTTGCCCTGATCCCCTGTGTATTTTTTTTCACTGCAAACAAGTAAATAAGACATATAAGTTTGAGGTTATTTTAATAAAGGGATGCCTGTAAAGTGTCTAACTCCACGAAAATTACTTGGGAGCTTCCTCGTTTCTCTTCTCCTGTGTTGTTTAGCTTATGGTAAGAGAAAAATAAAATAGGGTTAGATTTTTTCAAACGCCCCTTTAGTATGACGATATCTATCATTCAGCTCAAAAGCGTTAATTAACGGTCATAAACCTCATAAACGTCCGTTGTAAACGCTGACAAATATTTTCGCTTTTTTAACCAGGAAAGCATTGTTCTTTTTCAATGAAACTTTCACACATCATTCGGACATATCTTACAATGATTTTGGTACAGAATTGAAGTCTCAAATGTCATTTTGGGCAATATCTGACACTTCACAGGTGCACCTTTAAGGAATATTGTGATAATTAAATATAATTGTAACATCAACTTATTTTTCTTCATTCAATATTTGTTTTCCTGTAAATGCACATGTGTAATATTAATAGACAAAATGTAATTTATTGACGTGATATACAAATTATAATTTTGTGATGAATAATAGAACTCTGGTATGTTTTCAAACAATTATTTAAGAAAAGGGAATGAGTTCATGGTTTTTATGAAATTAAATTATAATATTTGTTATCTCCTCTGTTCCAAGTATTTACAACATTAGATAACTCGTTCAAATATTGTTCAAATTAATTTGGTACATTTACAAGGAATTATGTTGTACTGTACAACACATTCTGCATGGAACTAAAAATTATGGCAAATTGTTATTAAAATAAAGGAACTGATATATTTACTGATTTGATTTAGATACATGATAATCAATACTGGAAATTACTTTTTATAGCAAGCACTTGAAGAGAACAAAGAGATACATTAAGTACAATAATACAATGCGATGACAAAAATAAAAACAATATCATAATTTTGTTGTAAATTCTGATATAACTCTTATGAATTGAAATATATAACTGGATTGAACATGCATTTTCAGTTCCGGGGGTTGGGGGGGGGGGGGGGGGAAACAATAATAATAATAATAATTGCATTTATATGGCGCTTTATACGGGCGTTTCTAAGCGCACTGGTGGTCTGTCTAAAAGAAAACTAGTAAACACGATAGCATAAAAACAATACAACACCAAAGTCAAAGTAACAAATAAGAAATAACAAATACATGTATATATAATACAATACTTAATAACTAACTGTGTGCGCCTCCAGAAAATTACAACTGCTTAAAAAGATGGGTTTTGAGGAGGATTTTAAATGATTTGATAGATGTGGCATTCTAAATATGGGGTGGGAGTTTGTTCCAAAGGGTGGGGGCAATGGACGAGAAGGCTCGGTCACCATAACGAGTTTTTGTACGTGGGCCATGAAGTAATTGGAGAGAGGAAGATGAACGGAGGGGTCTGGCAGAAGAGGAGGAACGAAGGGAGACTAGGTCTTGAAGATACATGGGAGCAAGATTATGTGTGATTTTATATGTGAGAAGTAGGATCTTGAAAGTAATGCGGGAATGGACCGGTAGCCAATGAAGTGAGCGGAGAACAGGGGATATATGGTCACTAATATGGAAACAAGTGGTATGACAGGAAAACATTGATTCTCTTGTAATGTTTAGATATTGCGGAAGACAATGAATTGCTTCGATGATACTACAGCAATCTCTCCAGTGGGTAACTCAATCAATTTTTTTATCATATGTGCCTTTGGAAAATCTCTGAGGACTGTTCTTATTCTCTTCAGGTCTTTTGTGTAGAGCACAATACTCAGCAGATCATCCTTCCTGTATGCAATCAGTATGCTATCATCCTTCAGGACAGCAATGCGTGGATCCTGCCAATCCACCTGGATGTGATGAAGGACGGTGCCTTTCTCATCCATGTCCTCAAAGACCAAGACTGACACTGCCCCATCCCACACTACCAGCCTTCTGCTGTGATTCATGTGACAGATTTCCCAAGGGCTGGTGTCATGGCAGTGAATCTCACGAAATGGCGCTCCGCCTTCTGGTCGGAATATCACAATCTTACATCCCCACTCAGCATAACCAACATAGATGTTGTCATCCCTGTCTACACACATGCCCCCAAAATTCCCATCACTACATGAGAGTTTGTTGAATCGAACATTGAGCCTCTTCCATGCCTGTGTGTACAGTGTGATATTGTTACTGAAATCTCGTACAACGTAGCGACCGTCAGACAAGACAGATACACATTGTACCTCTACACCCCTCAGCACCGTTTCCTTCAGCCCATCAACAGTGACCATCTCAATTGCCTTCCCATGCCAATAAGCAACAGCCACCTGTCCATCAGGCAAAGGCAATGCATCCCATGGACCTTCATGTGAGAGAGGAAATGTGCTCACCTGGTCAAGCTGCCAGTCAGATTGTTGCAATTCACCTAGACTTTGGGGAGTACTGCTCTTGATGAATGTCACCCCCTTGGCATGGTCAGCTATGGATTTGGTTTGCATAGCATTAGGATTACTGTCGTCCAACAGTTTCTCCAAATCGCAACAAATCCTGTTGTGCACAGTCAGTGTCTGCCCCTCCAGCAATGCCTTCATACCATTGCCGACTAGCTGAGATGCACTTTGAATGCAAGACTTCAATTTGTCTTCAGATTCTTTGATCTTCTCTAGTTTTGTGATGTGTGTAGCCTTTTCTTGTTTACATCTGTCGATGAGATCATTGCGTTCCCTCGTGAGGTGCTTAACTGCTTCTTCATATGATTGGTTGATCTCATCTATCCTCTGATCAAGTTCCACCTCAACAGCTGCTTTCTGATCCTTTACTAGCTCTGCGTGTGCCTCAATCATTGCAATTTTAGACATGGCTTTGTTCTGAAGGGATTTGATTTGCTTCAGGATTGTTATCTTGTAGTCAGACATCTCTTTTATCTCGTGATCCGGTTTGCTGTGGTCGATCATGCGACATCTGAAGCAGATAGACACGTTACACGACGTACAGACATACAGCTTCTCTTCCTCTGGATGCTTGGTGCAGAAACGCCTCAATTTGACCTTTCCCCTCTTGACGTCTTCCACGCTGACCACATCATGTTTCTTGGTTAGCTTGAACTTCCCATGAGCCTCTGCGCAGGCGTCACACATATACGCGTGGCACTGTGCGCAGTATAGCACTGCAGGAGATTTAGATTCTGGGTCACATGCAGTGCAGAGTCTTTCGGTGGCTTTCACATCATCGACCAAAGATTTAATCAGAAAGTTAGTTTGCAGTTTAGAAATGTCTCCATTGATGACTTTGGAAATCTGGCGACAAGTCGGACAGTTAAGTTGGTTTTGTTGTGGATGACTTTTGTAGAGATGGTCTAAACATTCCTTGCAGAAAGTATGGCCACAAGTTAAATTTTTAGGTTCATTGAAATAGTCAAAACATAGACAGCATTCCAAACCTTGAGCAACTACAGCATCTGCACTCGCCATTTCTCTGTGGATCAAGAGAGAAAAACAAGATGTGCCTAGGTGTTAAGCATTCAGCAAAATCTTCCGTATATCGTAGAAACAGTGGGCTGCAACCCCCCCCCCCCCCCCCCCCCCCCCCCTCTGGAGATTTGAAAATGGCTATATTTGGGCAAAACCATGCCATATTCGGGCAAACTCATGTTACATTCGGGCAAACTCATCTAATTTTAGGTCAAAACCGTCTTATATTCTGGCAAAATCATGTTATTTTTTTTGACTTAGTCATCCAAAACATAATTTTTGGGCATCAAAAAGGCGAGGATCTTGTTTTGTTTTGGGATGCTAGGGTCTGTTATTAGGGGATTTAGTAACATTGTCCAAATCCTCAAAATCCAATAGGAATTCTAGGGGTTCCCTCATACCTTGTTGTATTTGTATTAGCAATAGAAGCATGTGACAGGTTTCAGTTTTTCGAATTTCCCTTTCGTTAAAAAAGATATTTACGATTGAAGTGTTCAGATGTTATACTATCCACTGGATAGTCATAACCGTGTTCAAAGTCAGTGCAATGAGTAAGTGAATATCACTTTGCATTTTTGCTCATTACTCGGCCATATAGGCCTAACGTCCATTTAACTTTGAAATTTTCATCCAATACCCAGTGGACATATCAGATAACAACAATATACATTGTATCAACCATTTATCACTTTGCACATGTCAACAAAGTTACTAGGTCCCTTTAAGACTAAATTGATTGTGTAAATCCATATTTGACATAAGTTGCATTAAACATAATCTCATTATGATTTCTTTGGTTATACCAATTATATTAGTAATTCAATACAATGTACAATGTATGCATAACTAGAAAGACAGCAATACCTTTCTTTTATATATTCAAAATTCAGAAAATATAATTCCAAAGTGAAAAAACAACACTCACCATGAATGTACTGTATTAACAGACTGAAGCTTCTTTTCCTCTCGTTAAAAGACTGTTGTGGTGTTATCGTTCTGTGCTTGAGTATTAGTGTTCAGTTTTTTGCGAAGGCAGTTATATCCAAGTCATCATAACCAGTTAATAGCTGCTAATTTAAACAGGAAATTATGTGTGGCATGTGACTTCCTCCTGACTTCCTCCTGTGCAAGATTATTCAGAAAGTAAAGTGCAATGATTAAAGGGATAGTTGAGTTTTGGTAAAGAGAGTACAGTTTTGGTCAAACTGAATTTTAGTAACCAAAACTGCACCATTTCATTACAAACTAATAGTTATAACTCCACCATGCTCGAAAGGAATAAAACAAATACAAATGACTAAGTAAAGAGCATGTTATCATTCAAAAAGAGCCATTAAAACTCAAGAGGGCGCTCTCTAAACACTCATTGGTTCCAACCATTTAAAATAAAATATGGTGCATGTGATGTTTTGTTAAAATAGCGATTAGATAGAGAGATAATCAACAACTATCTAAAAACCTCTTTTGTAAATTTTAAAAGAGGAAGCATTTAAAAAAAATGTTTAACGACTGGTTCAAAATTATCGAATAATTGTGGGGCCCCACAATTATTACAAATGGTTATGTTTATGGATATTTCAGCCATTTCTGAACCGATTTTGATCAAATAAAGTTTATTCTGTCATTAAAATATTATGCTCTTTCAAATTTGACACTCAGTTTTTCATTATCTCACAAAAAAATTACTTTGTGTAGCGCCCTCTATACCAAAACTCAACTATCCCTTTAAGGCATTGGACAGACCAACATCTTATTTGCATACAATGTAATGTATTTCCTAATCATTTGACAAATATAACTGAATGTGTATTAAAAAGGTTTATTAAAAATCCTTTTACAAGATAGAGAATGTGTCCCTCAATAAGTTGCATCCCACAATTAGTCAGACCAAGCTTTGCCACTGCTTTATAATGCAGTTTGTAGAAGGTATTTTCCACATTATGATCAGTCAAACTCATGTATATGTTGACTTTATTTTCATCCCAAGAAGACTGGAACTTGCAATTGTTACATTCAATTTATCCATCTGGCATTC
The DNA here is from genome assembly GCA_037951105.1 of Echinarachnius parma. Lineage (NCBI taxonomy): Eukaryota > Metazoa > Echinodermata > Echinoidea > Clypeasteroida > Echinarachniidae > Echinarachnius > Echinarachnius parma. The sequence continues at coordinate 145,158 of JBAMJV010010126.1, forward strand.
TCATTGATCAATGGTCATTTAAATTTAAAATTGGTTCATTTGAGAGATTATTGTCAAACTTTGTACCTGTATGTATCTTGAGGAGCAGTGAACCGATTAGATTTTGGGCTCAATTACATGCATTCTTTTCATACAAGTTTGTATATAATGAACCAATAATGTACAAGTTATTGAAGGAAGGATATACACTTTTAATGACAGCAGATATATTACTTTCTCTTTTATACAAGTTCATATTTATAGTTTACAGATATTCATGATAGGAAACTCTAGTTGATGGCAACAAATTTTACTCTCTTTTATGCAAGTGTGTGTGATGTACCAATATTCTATAAGAAATTGAACAAAGGAAATGCACTTTTATTTAATCGCAACAAAATGTCACATTAAAGGGATCTGAGAGTCGTATACAGCCTAGCTTTCGATCCTAGCAGGATCTGATAACATTGTCAAAATCAACAAGAATTATAGTGGTTCTTACATACTTTCTTCTATTTGTATTACCGATGAAGCATGGAACAGGTTTTAGTTTTCCAAAGTTCCCTTTATCAAGAAAGATATTCACGATTGAAGTGTTTAGAAAGTTATAACTGTGTTCAAAGTCAGTGCAATGAGTAAGCAAATATCACAATACATTTTGGTTCAGTACACGTTCATATAACGTCCATTTAACTTGAAGTTTTCACACACTACCCAGTAGACATATGAGATAACAACAATATACATTGTATCAACCATTCATCACTTTTTGCACATGTCAACAAAGTTACTAGATCCCTTTAACCATTTAACTCCTAGATAATGTTGGTATTACCATTGTGTAATTTCAATACATGATACAAAAAAGATTCCCATAGGTAGTATGGGAATGCTAAGTCTGTTTTCCATGGAATTTTAACACATCACTCTATGGACATATCAGATCACAGAAAAATGCATATATTATCAAAAATTTGCTGGTTTTTGCTCATGTCAGCAAAGTTTAAATACTAGACCCCTTTAATACTTTGTATGCCTCTGCAACCGGAGGCATTATGTTTTCAGGTTGTCTGTCCGTCCGTTCGTATGTACGTATGTCCCGTTCTCGTGATCGCGTTATCTAAAGAACCAGTTGACGGATATCCACCAAACTTAGTACATGTATGTACCTTGAGGAGCCAATAAACTGATTAGATTTTGGGGTCATGAGGTCAAAAGTCACAGGGCTCATTATATTAAATATTAAATGAATGAAGAATTCCCCAAGTTAAAATGAGAATTTATGATGTCAGAACCTTTATTAATTTATATTTTATTTTGCACTTGTAGGTTCTAGTCCCCCACAACAGGGAGTACCATGGCCGAATGCTTGATGTGGAGATCACATCTGTTGGCAAGCACTTCCTCATGGGGAAAGTCCTGCATGTTCATCCAGCTAGGAAGGTTCCCGTTCAGACTCTGACCCAGGCAACGGTTCATAAATGCACATCAAAGGTAGAGTACACTGATCCATTTATGTACCATAATACAGTGCAACCTAGCTATAAAGAGCTCTGATATAACAAAACCCTCTGTTTCCTCATGGGGAAAGTCCTGCATGTACATCCAGCTAGAAAGGTTCCTGTTCAGACTCTGCCCCAGGCAACGGTTCATAAATGCACAACAAAGGTAGAGTACACTGATCCATTTATGTACCATAATACAGTGCAACCTCGTTATAAAGAGCTCTGATATAACAAAACCCTCTGTTTCCTCATGGGGCAAGTCCTGCGTGTTCATCCAGCTAGAAAGGTTCCTGTTCAGACTCTGCCCCATGCAACAGTCCATAAATGCACATCAAATGTAGAGTACATTCATTTGTCATAATACAGTGCAACCTCGTTATAAAGAACTTTGATATAACAAAACCCTCTTATAACAAGGTAATTTTCTGGTCTAAGCTTAATATATTTTTTGTAAATTTATCCTGTTATAACAAGATAATTTTTTGTGGTTCCAAGGTCCTTGTTATTATGAGGTTCCACTGTAATTGTTTGGTTCAGTTGGAATGGAACCTAATATGAAATAATATATCAATGCCCTTTACATTATTATTATTACCAAAGTGATATGTTCAGCTTTATGCGCTGCCTAGCTGGAATGCTCTCCAGGGAGTAGAACATGTGCACTTTGTGTGCTGCATTGATTGCAGTATGTATCCGATGACCTGGGTAATATGACCGCCAGCGTCGAAAGACGGAACGTGCGCTTCATAAAGAAGTCACCATTATCATTATTATTATTTGTAGTCTTTACTTCATCTCCAGGAAACTCAGAAGACCAGTGATACCCCCTTTTCTTTGTGTAATGTTAATTCTTTTTTCTCATTTTTTTCTTGAAGAGATGTTAATCCAATTATTTTGTCATATTTAAACAGAATACAGCATCAGAGACAAGGACAGAGACACAGACTCATAAAGAGAGATGGCCCTGGGCATCAATCGTCATGGTAGCGGTTGTCGCTGTGGTGTTTCTGGATGTCTGTAGGATCGCATACCACTACATTTCCAGATAACGGATGGTCCGACAGAAATGCTTATGAATGGGACTGAAGTTGCGGTTGTTACAATATATTGCATACAACTGGACAAATGTGTTTGCTGTACTCTTTACAAACATGAGACTAGCGAACATCTTACGAGTTACGAGATGAAGACACAAGATCAAAGATGCTCTCTGACTCCATTGGATATAACTACCTTCCAGTATTAAAGCTGTGGGTGTTTCCCAAAGATCCTAAGTTGAACTTAACTCTAAGTTGGACTTAAACACTATGGATAGCCATTAGTTTATTTGAAAGTTGTTTTAAAAGTCCCTTTTCAAAGGCATAAAATGTTGATTCAAATCATTAATATTTTTTATTATCAAGGAGATTTCACGTTGTTGATGCAACATTTATGAAAAGGCTAAAATACATGCATTTTGGCTTTTGAATATATTTTATTCCAAGGCTACAAATGGCTTTCCATAATAGTTAGGTCCAACTTAGAGTTAAGTTCAACTTAGGATTGTTGTGAAACAGCCCCAGGTGTCTGATTTGAAGATCGCTTGTTTCCAGATAGCAGATAGTCTAGCAGTTTGAGGCTTCAGTAGAAACAAAACCGAATAATGTTTGGCCCTACAGAAGTGCTTTAATATAAACACAACATTTACAGTCCCAGAAAGATCAGACATACATGTATGTGCCATGTGATATTAATCCTTGAATTATTACTTGAGCAAAGTATTGAGTAAAATGGCTCGTGTGTTACAGTATTGGGCTGTCATTTCTTATTTCACTATATTGCCTAGCATTTTCATCATTATCTTGTATTATTTATTAGTATCATTGTTGTCACAGTTTTCTGCACTACAATGCCTTTTTAAAATGACTTTGAAATTCTTCTTTGGTATGCATACATTTACATTAAACAGAATTGAAAAAGTCCTCTACTAAAATGCTTTACTTCTTCTTAAAAGTGATCCCATTAACTTTTTAAAATTTAACCAAAATCATGTGGAGCTCTCACTTTGTTCTTTTTCTATGCATCTTTCACAGATCATTCAGAAGATTCTTCCAATGATATTTGCCTATAATTGAAGTCTCAAATATCACTTTGGAAAACTTGTACGAAGTAAATGGATCACTTTAATCTACTAGCTTTGTATATATTTTTTTATAGAGGTTGTCGCTAGAAAGAATAATTCAAGTTTGTCTGCTGAGCGTGGTTGTTTGCCTCGGCGAGTGTCATGTTCAAGGTTCTCCATGTCTCTCGTACTCCATCAACCACTTCGCCTTCCCTGTGTGTGGTCTGTGCCCAGTTTTAGGCCCCGTTGCAGAAAGAGATACAATCAATTGTAAATTACAATTAATTGTAAGTCAGATCATGTGTTCTAAATGCACAAATCTGATTTGTTGAAACACGAAAATTTGTCTGACTTACAATCGATTGTATGTTACAATTAATTGTATCTCTTTCTGCAATGGGACCTTGATCTCGTTGAAAATATATTGAAATACAACGCTTCCTAATCAGAAGGTCTGATGATAACATTGGGGAATTCGTTTGGGTCTTGATTTGCACTTTTATTTGTTATTTTCCCCCAAACAATAAAAACGCATCACGTGTGGAAAACCAAAAGTCATATCCTGAATTTCTTGCACATTTGCAATATAGATAACCAGTCATACATGTCTACATATGACTCTGTACATAACATGGAAATGGTGCCCCTTTCAGATGAACTTTGACTGGCATTCTCTTTTGCAGGTTAAATTTAGGTTGGGCTATTAAATGTGTCGTTTTACGTCATCAGTAAGTTAAATTTAGCACACTGTTTTTTATGGAAGGCCTAGTTCATTTTCCCCCCCACTTTTTTCTTAATTGAGAAAGCGCTTTCTACACTTTATTTTAACAGCAGGGTACTGAAGGTACTGGAGGCTTTAACCTTCACAAATTGACAATCGTCAATTTTGTCACATTTGTATAACACTTTCATCATCCAGTTACGCATACGATAATAATCGTCAGTATCGTCACTCCCAGTGACTTTAGCATAGGTTTTACATGCATTTGTGTAGGATGAGCAAGCATTAAGAAATAAACGAGCATTGCTTGTAGTGCGTCGCTCCATAAATCCATGGGTTAAATTCACCCCGCTCAGGAGAATTTCAGCCATTGTGTTTATATTAGGGTTAATTACCAGAAATCCTTAATATTATGTTTTTAAGATTGCATGAATATGAAGGTATACCTACTGTACGAAAAATCATGTATGCATAAATGAACCTTGCTTGATGTAGTAATCCATTGAAACAGCTATATATGATGACACATGCGGTACCCCGGGGTACCATTGTACCCCGGGGTACCGCGTTGTGTAGCGCCATCTTGCGTCTAACCGTACCGCAGCTATTGCGTGCAGTGCATGCAGTGCAGCGCGCGATTGTATGCACGCTATACCCACAGTACAGCCCTAAAAATTAAATAAATAATTAAACAAAATGGCAGATTTTCGTCTGGTACACCGGGGTACCGTTTATGTCATCATATACTGGAATGGTGAAACCATGCACTATGATAGTGCGCCACATTTTAAAATAAATGATGTGACTGTTCATAAAGGTATTATTATGAATGATATAACCAGGATGTGTTGCCTTATATTAAAGTGGACAAAACTTGAAAGTATTTTGTTTAAACCTGTGTCAATATGTAGGTATATGTTTGTAAATTGTTATGATTTATGCGCGGAATGTGGTTGGAGTTCTACCTGCATTTCTGTGTCTGTGTGGTTGTAAACTAGAGTGATAAATAAAACCACAATGTGCATGAATATAACTGATGAGATATGTGCAAGTCAAGTTTGCATTAAAGGGGACCACCAGGCAAAGAACAACACATTATTATATGTTTTGGTACCGTTTTGTGATATCAAATAGATACCCAACATTTTGCAAAAGGTTGTGTAATTCATAAACAAAGCAATTCATTTCCACCACTTACGGAACCACTACTATTTCCTGGTTCATACGGGCCAAACATTTGCGAGTGCGTCAATGCGATTCAGGAATACATTTGTAGACAATAGAATCCCGGGCGAAACATATTTTTTCTGGAAACATATTTTTGTGAACTTGTTGGATGGAATGGAAAACTAAAGATGTTACCTTTCTTTAATAAGAATATTATTTTTGGGTGGTGGTACCCTTTATATAAATGCTGAGATGTCTGTAAGTGTGCATGAATGTTACTGATGGGATGTGTGTAAGTTTGCATGAATGTAACTGCTGAGATGTGTGTAGTTTGCATGAATGTAACTGCTGAGATGTGTGTAAGTTTGCATGAATGTAACTGCTGAGATGTCTAGGTTTGCATGAATGTAACTGCTGAGATGTGTGTAGTTTGCATGAATGTAACTGCCTGAGATGTGTGTAGTTTGCATGAATATAACTGCCGAGATGTGTGTAGTTTTAATGAATGTAAATTACGGAGATGTGTGTTAGTTAACTTAGTTTTACATCATCATCTGTCTTGTACATTTTTCTCTAAATGTGTAAATTAGTACTAATATTATAGTTGTTAGTTTTATTATTATAATTTAAATTAATATTCAGACCTACTAGGATTTGTTTACAATTGCTATAGAGATATTCTTATTTCAATATATAATAATTACCCAAAATATAATCTAACAATATTACAATGTATTTTCTTTTAGCTAATCCATACTATCAGAAATACTAGTGGAATATTTATTGAGTTAAATGTTAAATGAGAAGTTGAAAGCTGGACAAAAGAGGCTTGTCAAATGGAAACAGCATTTTAAAAACATAATACTATAAAAGATATTTATGTAAACATAATAACTCTTAAAATCTACTGACTTATAATGCATATCCCTTTTCTTTTTCTCTTGTATGCTTTAATGCATGTGTTTGATAAAATTGTATTAATGTTTCCCCCCTAATAATAATGATAACCTTTCTTGTTTAGCTCATTTCAGCAGACCAGGGTATCTGTGTAAAGCTGACACAAGTGAAGATATGATAACAATATTGCAAAAATAAAGTACAGTACGTTGTTACATTTCAACTGTGTCCATTTACACTTGACCTGCAATTCTCTTTTTTGAGAGGGTAGAATAGTTGGTTGCATGTGGAATGTGCATGTTATGTCAGTTTCATGGGGGGGCAATAATTTGTCCCAAACAATAAACAATAAATACAAGAGTAAATGAGTCCCGAGACGTAGTCGAGGGACTTATTTTCTTCACGAAATAGCATTTTAAATTCCACGAGGGGAACATACTAATACATAATGTGTATATGAAAAAGTATGTTGGGGGGTGGGGGGGGGGGGGGGGGGGGGGCCTGTTGACAACCATGAAAATATTCACACATTTTATATTATATTTTTGATTTATTTGCGATATCATTCAATTATTAATATTATGAATTATGAATGGTACAGGCTCTGGTACAGGCTGCCCCCCCCCCCCCCCCCCCCCCCCCCCCCGCCCCCTTTCCCCATGTGGAATTGGAAGACATGTTCTCATACAAATTACTCTTTCAAATTTCATTCAATAAATTTGCCTCCTTCATTTCAAATTCGAACCAAGGCAAGGGTTTGGATATGGTTGATTGATCTTTCAATTCAATTCGCGATTCATGAATTCAATTCAGGCGAATAGGTCACGTGATCTTCACAACAACAATAACTACCGACGCTATGAATCATCCGCCTCACCAAATTCTTCGACACGTTTACGAATAAAATGCAAGAAAAGGCGTAAACGATAGCAAATACATGGAATTTACGTGCGATACACATGAGGAATATATCAGGAATTGTATCACTGAAAGTAAGTATTCAACAAGATTTAACTATGATGATTTTATGGTTATTCTGATGCTATACTGCGTCTTAGTTTGGCCGCTATTCGTGTGCCCCGCCGTAGCCCGTTGCATCGAAGGTAGCCCACCTTGGCAGCCGATGCTGTCGGCCTGGCTTTTGAGTTTTGTGTGTGCGGCCACTCTGGCTTGGGTGTGTTGTAATATGACCGGCGATATGACCGGCAACTGTCGTATTTCAAATCAATGATTCGTGATCTCGAAGACGAAGTATCTCGCATGTAATTATGCCACAATGGTAACCTATAAAGCTGGCAGTCAGTCTACACTTAAAAAATAATTTAACTCAGAAAATAATCATGATATCAAAACAAAAGGATATTTACTTAGCAAGCTTATTCTTAATCTTATTGATATTCACCAGTATCGATTATTTGAAAGATACAATATTTACATTCAGTATTCACTTCCTTCTGTTCTTTGTAAAAATGTGTTTGTGATGGGATTGCTGATCTCCGAAATAGCGGAGGGAGAATAAGATGATGATGATGAGGCGATGATGGATGTAAATGTTCCTCTTGAGACTTGGAAAGGAAAAATAAATGAATATTTGCGAATAAGCACGAAATATTAATCGTGTGAATATAACCACGTTTACCTAGGCTAACTGTGATCAGCGCCGTGCATTAGCACGGTGCTGTGACGATTAGACGCTCAAAATGTTGGGTTAAAAGTGCGACGAGGTGAAAAATCACCGTAAAAAAAAAATTGATTGAATTTGTTTCACTCCAAAGTACATTTAGTTATTGAACTTATCGGACATTGAATATAATTTGCTAAAAAAGTAGGATAACTTACCCAAAACTGATGATTTTTTACGGTAGTCCGTGCTGAAATTCCAACTGATCGCGCTGCAATGATGACCCCGGAAGCTCGTCGGCGATCCCACAATTCAATTAAGTGCTGCGCGCACTGTACTCCAGTACAGTGTACACAACACTTGTGTTCGTATCGCTCTCGCTCGCTCGCATGCGCGGAGTAATGCGTGCGGGCTTCTCGCCGGCATTGCCTGTTCGCTGTGTATTTCTCGCAAAATTTGTAAACTTTAATCTACAACTACTTTTGTTGTTCTTAAGTCAAATTACCCAGTATTTTTTGCTGAAATAAAATGTTTGGTTTATTAACTAAAGCTGCTCATTTGTAGCTTAATTTATATGCTGTTTCGGTTGAACAACTAGAATAATAGCCATGGTTCAATAGGATTGATTTTATGAATTGTGTGGCTGGTTTAGTGAATCTTTGTCTTTCTAAGCTTTGCACATGATGAGCCTTTAGAAGCTATCTTTTGAAATGGCTCTGTGACAGTTTATTGATTAAAACATCATCTTCAGTTGCATGAGCATCAGTTCTTTGTTTTCTTCTTGGTACAACATTTCTCAGCTTTGATTAGTCATTATTTTTGTTTTAGAAAAAAAAAAAAAAAAATTTGATTGTCCTCACTCATTAATAATTAACCTAAGTTCTAAATTGGGATTAAGAAATATCATACTTAGCATTTTGAATTCAAAGTACTTTAAAATGAGCTTGTTAGAAATGCCATGGGGTAAGGCCAATTAAAGAAAGAGACGTTCGACAATGACCAACTGAGCCTCCGTAAAATCATGATAGTAGTGCTAGCCTTGATTATGTTTGTTCTTGTAAGCCTCAGTTGTTTAAAATTTACGCAGCGAATGTTTACTCTACCTCCTGCTTGCAAACAATATCCTTTAAAAAAAAACTCCACATGAATTGATTTTCGCTTGGCTTTGTTTAGATTTTAAAAATAGCCGTGGCAAAGGAGGGTGGGATGATCATGATCCTCGATTGTGTACCCTTCTCAGATCACAAAAGTTTGTGTAATTATGTGATTTTAAATAAAGGCATCCCCTTCGATGAAACTTGTTTTCCATTTTGATATACATATATTTTGTACAGGTGTTTACTTAAATAGTCACCCTTGCTAAGTAAAATAATGGTAGTTATTTAGCTCTACCCTAGTAATGAAGCACTAGTGCAGGGAAACATATCAAACTCTGGAGCTTGTTTTGTGAAAGGCTCCAAGCTGTGTTCATAATCTTAACATAATTTTGATATTGATATTTACGATGGTAGTGTTGCATGAAAGGGTCTTTGATAAGACACCTCCAACCATGTCCTTAAAAAAAATTTACATATTTTGATCAAAAAAGCATACTTAATAAGTACTCTTAAAAACGTGCTAGTTGGCAGCTATGCTAATTGCACTTTGATAATGAGTTTACCACTGAACTATGAAGATGTAACATTCCAAGAAAGGGTAGTGCGAACGACAATGTAGAGAGAAGACAACCTGCTGCGTCCAATCAATAGCTTCTTTGAAAGGACACAAAAGGAGTTAATGGTCCGCTTTTAAAAGTACTATCATGCATGCTTCGTCTTGTGTCTAAACTTCCATTTGCAAGTCATTTATTATAATCAATAAACACGCAACAACACTCAGCTGTGTCGCATCAGTTGTATTCAAATTGTCCCTACATGATGTACTGTTTTAAATTTGTATTGTAACTAGTTGACTTTGATAGTATTTTTATTAAATGTCAGTGAGGGGAAATGATGAGTTGATCTGTGCATAGTGGAACTGCAATATATATACAGCGGAACTTCTTAAGGAAATCATAAGTTCGTAACCATGAAAATTACTTGTTATATCTGGTATGTTGTTATATGAGGGTAAATAGCTTGGACTAGCAAAATTACCTAGTTATTAAAGGAGAAATTCAAAGGGAATAGAATCAAGTTATTATGGTTTATTTTATGATAGAATGAGTTATTAAAGCAATTTGTGCAGTTAACAAGTCATGAAAGTGTTCAGCTTCATGTTTTATGAAAATAACATTTTAGTGAATTGACCCTCCCCTTTACCATGAAATCGGCACAGCAAAGTGGCTCTGTGCGTGACGTAAGAGCCGGGCTTTGCGCTCCCGACAGCTCTAGCTCGAACGGCGATCTACACGCAAATTTTCATAGAGTGGACGCAGTTCTACTCTCTCAAAACGATTGAAAATTGCCTGAATAATCAATATCTGACACACAGTTGTCCTCCAATGTCCTGAAACATATCCTAATGTCAATATTCATGTCATTATTGGCATTGAAAAAGTGTCAATCTCCGTAAAAAAACTGTTTACAACTCACCATTTTGCCGAATTGTTGTTCATATGTACACGGAGATACATGTAGTATGAAAAACAAATCTATTATAGCTGTGTTTCAAAACAAAATTTCCTAGTAGAATCATGTTCCGAGCTAGAATTGCCTTTGTTATAACAATATATAATATTTCTTATCCATTTCAATATGTCAATAACTGGTATAATTACATGGAATAGTGTGTTTCTCACCGTTTTGTTTTGGTTTTGTTTCGTTTCGTAAAAGTTTCGTCCATCGAGAAATACATGCAAGCGCACGATCGTATACCCGGCCGTATACTATGCATATTTGTATATTATTGAACTAAAAGTAGTTCCAGCGTATGCGCTATATTCGAAGCTTTCTACAGTCCACACGATCACGATCTCGCTCTAGTATTACATCTGACAGTTCAACATGGATGAAGAATTTCAACAAAACAGCCTGTTAATAGACTTCGAAGTATCCGTGGAGGAGCAAGCTAGCTAGCTAACACGTGCACTCGTTTGTTTTGATGCGCGCGCAGGAAATGTAAATCCGCCAGCGCTATCAGCCGTATAGGTAATGCGGCTGCCAATGTTCAGAGAAATCGCGGATGAATCGTAACCACACAGGAGATCGCGAATCTAATTCACTCGACTTTTCAAGCTAAACCATGAAACTAGCCATGATAGATCGACTAAAGTAATAACTATTCTTCGTTTTTTTAAATTTCATTTGATTCATAATGATTATTAACTGTTTGTTTCCATAATGGAAGTGGTAAATTCTCCGTCTGATATGTCAAGGTGAAACTACATGTTGGTAAAAAATCGCCTGCTCCCAAATCTGTGCAGGCCTACTGCACGACACAGTCGTATAGTTTCCCCTTCTTTTTTTCACCTTTTTCAACTTTTTTTGTCACAAACAATACATTTGTTGGAATAGCCTGATGAAAATATTAATGAGAAGCAAATTACAAACAATGTAGTATTATAATTTATTCTTGGTAAGGGGAAAATAGCACATAAGTTGAAGCTTGTCTTTCCAGCCTGGTATATTATACGCTTATCTACATACAACCGCGGCAGCCGCCTGGGCTTCAAGCCCGGTTCTTACGTCACAGCTAAAGGCCGTTTCGTGTAGCGATTGAGCGAATTTGTCCCTGGGAATAGGGTGATGTTTTCACCCTAATTTCGCTTTTATGGAAGCGTTATATTGATTGAATGTCAGTCAAGCTCATTCTATGGCTTATAAGCTTTCTGTAGATATGAATATCGTCATATTTAGGGGTTTTCTTTGATTTTCTCCTTTAAAGGGTTTTTGTTTATCAGACTCCTCATACCCATGTCTGCATTTTATTCCTATATTAATTTACCTCCTTTTCTGGACATTTAACAAATAGTTTTTTAAAGCAATTATTAACATGAATTTTCAATCAAAAATATACTTATAAGATGAAGTATAATAGTACAACCTTTTTTAGCGGCCTGCTTTCCATAGCAGCCAACCTGCCTATACATGTAGATATTGCATGACCACCAAAATGATCCCCTAATGTGATACAAACATACTAATGGAACCTGTATTAGTTAGGGGACCTGTCTACTACATGGTCACTTATGTTGTTTCTCTGAAGACTTAAAGAGGAATTCCACCCCAGAAATGTGATATTTGCTATAAAATGAGGTGAATATGAAGAATCGGGATCGAAAATTTGAGCCAAAACGGATAAGCAATAAAAAAGTTATGACAGGACGAACTTTGCTCCGATTTTTAGTATCGTTCGCAATTGCTATCGATCGTGACGTCACTTGCGAGCTGCAGCCATTTTGACTTCTACATGGAAATTTAACAAATTTTAAATTTTCTTCATAACAAAGCAAATTTATGAGCTTACACATTCAAATGAGGTTGCCCCATCGATATTCTTTTATGAATTCGTGAAAAAAGGAGAGAAAAGTTAATTTTTAGCATCGAAAAATGAGAAATAAGTGTATTTTCATGTACTAAAGCCATGGCGAGGTGCTCGTGAATGAGGTTGCATATGGCGGCAATTTTGAAACGATCGCTCATTATTACATAATGTTCAAACAGGTATAACTCCCGTGTTTCTTGTCCGATTTTGATCAAATTTTCACCAATCATTCGTCTTGTTCTGCTTATTCAAAAAACGAATAGTTATATCAGGCCCGGACTACCCCTTTAAGTGGTCACTATACACAGGTTTGACTGTACACAGATTTTATTTTCAGTGATGTTCCAGGGACCTGAGAGGAAGACTCTTAACTACATAATCCTGTTAACCCTCGGCCTCTCAATTACATTGAATGGGATTATAGATATATGAGGTTTTGTGGTACCACATTGTCTTGAGGTGGTTATATTTTCTCTGCATTATAACTGACCTTCTTGGGGGCTTGAGCATCCTGTTTGCTTGGGCTTTTGAATTTGAAAAGAGTGAAAGAGATTCTCAGACTTTCTAATCTCCTCTAAATGCTAGCTGATCAATACATGGATTCAAACTTGGAGGATGATGGAGCCTATTGGGAACATTTAATCAATAATTGTTCTCCTTGGTGGGAGAATATAGTGGCATCTCTCGCTCCACTGAACAGGCTCCACTCTCTTCACTCTCTTCACAATAGTGTGTGTACCTGATTAACCCCTTGCTCTGGGAATCCTTGTGAGTGCATGTTTTATTAACAGCATCTATTAGTACGGACCTCCCCATGTAATTGAAGATTAATTAACTGGTAGTAGGCTGGGCACTGGGTGGCTGTACCTAAATTGTGCATGTTAGTATCATCATGAACGTAAACAATGTTGTTACTTATTTTACTACTTGACTGACTCGTGTTGATGTTGTGTTGATCCAGTTGATTATTACTCTGTTCATGATGCCATGGCTAATTAACCCCATCAGTACTTTTGGAACATAATGTCTGATGTGTCAACGAAAACAAATGTAAACTTGGCATTAGTATTATTAGTGCATGCAGGATGATGCAGCTATATTTTCTTGAGCACTGTTTATTCTTCCATTCTGTAAGTATTCTTTTACTGTACGATGTGCTTTACAACAATGAAAGTTGCTTTGCTTTTTACGAAATGTTTTATTTTTGCTCTTTAACATTGCAAGTTTTTAAAGAATGATAAGGACCTCAGAGGTCCATGTTTTTCTTATAATTCCCTTCAAGAACTTTCTAATAATAATGACAAATTATTTTGTCTTAAATGGCATGTACATGAAAGAAAGGTTAATCCAAATTAGTAATTATAGAAACTAACTAGTCGGTTCCAAGATTATTGAATTGAAAATTGTACATAAAACATGCTTAAAATTAGGGCTGAGTCATGTTAGAAACCGGGTTCCGATTAACTGGAACCGATCGGAACCAGATATTCCGATTAGAAAAAAAGAAAAACAAACAATTTTTTGTTATTTGTTATTTTTAAAATATTTTTTTCAATAAAAATACCCTGTAGTGCTGTAGGAATCAAACTGGCCTACTTGAAGCAAAATTGAGTAATGTGTATAATTTTCTTTACAAAATTAAAAAATTAGGACTTAGGTCATGTATCTATCATGAGTCATGAATATTCATATTCATAATATAATTTTTGACTAACCACTTTGTTTTATATGAGAAAATTGTATATAATATGCTGATAAATGCTACTTTTTAAAAGTAAATGCTACTTTTTAAGTCCGGTTTCGTTTCTCCAGATTTTTTATTTTATTTTTTTAAATTTTTAATTAAACATTTTTTTTTTCGGAACTCGTTTGCGAAAAATCGAAAACGGAACCCGATTGTAACGATCGGGACCCGATTTGATCGACTGAACCGACTTACTTTAAATAGTTGGTTGGTTAAAATATTGGGTAATGGATGTATAGCAATGATCATTAAGAAGTTCATTCAACAAAACTTTATGTTCTTCCTTTTCTGTGTAATTATGTAATATATTAAAACAATATTTTGCTCATTTGTATCTTTGCAGGGTTTCATTAGGTAGAGGATACCTATAATGTACTGAGTACTGAAGTGTACTGATCTGTATGTATTTCAAGAATTGAAGAAGTATTGAAGAAGCTTCTAAGAAGCCATGGATGAGGCGGATGAGGATGTCTACGTGACTCAACTGAAGGAGTTGTTTGCTAGCTGCGACACCGAGGGGCGGGGGTACCTCGGGGCGGAGGAGCTAGTTGATCTGTGCTCCAAGCTCCAGCTGGAGGGGCAGGCTGATCACCTGGTGGAGCAACTGCTGAGAGGGAGCAATGAAAAACTGGTGAGTGTTATAGTCTCTTCTTAAAGGGGTTATATTTTAAGGGGTACATCACCATTTAAAAGTATAGGATTTGACCTAACTGCTAACAGTTCTTATGAGAACATTGTGAAAGTTTGAGTAAATTGCTTTGATCAAGCTATAAAATAAATTGCTGTCCACCAAAATAAGCAGAACTCCCATCAAATTGCTTTCAAAATGGTCTTCGTCCGGTAATGAGACAAATTTATGTAACCTAAATTTTTGTTGTTGTTATTTATGGTATTTTTATCATATTATATCATTGTTTCTAATAATTTATTGCAGGTTGACTTTGATGCATTCAAGGAGGCCTTTGTGATGGTGCTTTCATCAGCTGTAGACCTGGATGACACAGGCACAGATCAGGAGTACAGCATGGCTAGTAATTACAACTCCGGTAAGTCAATTGTTTAAAAGTCTTATGTGATTACTTTCACAAAACATTCATAAATAAGACTTGATGGTTTCGTCTTGTTGTTAGTAGCTATAGATCTACGACAAGATAATGGATACAAAATATTGTGTATTGTGTACAAAGCAAATGCATAAATTCCATAAATTTAGGTCTCGTTAGAAAAATACCATTTTCAGTGACATGAGTGCTTTCACTAGATCATAGATCATAGCTAAGAAATTCTAAGTCCCATGCTCACTTTTACTTTTAAATTGTGCAGGGGTGTATCTTCATTTAAAATTTGTTTTAATATTTTTATTTTACAAACGGACTTGTATATTTTGATGAAGAAATGCCAAAATTATCACTTTTTGGGCAATATGTTGTGACATTTTTACATCACTGTCAATTTGTTAGATATGCAGCCCCATGGTGTGGTAAAATGGATAACAGAAGGTCATAAATGATAGAAAACAAACCAATTTTGAAAACAATAAGCTGAAATCATACTTCAAACTATTTTTTAAAAATATGAGCGAAATTCTATAAATGAGTTCACTGTGTAAGGTTTGGTGTCCCGAAAAATTGCTTACTAAGGAACCTTTACTTTTGAGTGTAGAATCCATATCAAGCAACAGTGTATGTATTTTTTGGTCATTTCTAGTAGCATTTACATAGTTTTAAAGTTTTAGACAGAATAGGTGGTGAAAATATATAAAATCTGAAAATTATGGCCATTCTTAATTTTTCCAGATGACCTTGGTGTCCCATCAAATATTACGTCGGGATATATTGATGATTAATTTTCAGATGTTATCACATGTTATTTGTTGTTAATTCTACGTTTCTGAATTGTGGTTTCTTCACATACATGAATAAAAATTGACAGCTTTCCATCAAATTTTAGAAAAAAATCAAGAATTAAGATTTGGTGTCCCACTTACACGAGGAACCGCCAGGAATCATTTTCCTGGCCAAAAATTAGGGTTTAGTACAAGTTTGATTAATTTAGTGGATTTTTTGCTTGCAACATGATCAATTTTTATGAAAAGAACATAGAATGAGCAAAAAACATGTTTTAGGATGCTCAAATGTAAGATTTTGCATTTTGGTGTCCCACTTACACGAGGAACCAAATTTTTTTCCTCGTAAACCACTCTATTTGGAGGTAACCCGCTGTAATTTTAGTTCAGAATATTTATTTTTTCACCATTTATATGAAACTTAGTCAATATGCAATTTTCAGAAAGTAATGTTCAACATAAAGTTGATTTACTGATTTTAGGGTCAAAATACACATGTCACAAACTGGGTTCCTTATTTATGGAATCACCCATATCCAATATAACTAAGTACTACATAATCTAAATTAGCTGCATGTTTACTGTATCAATCCTTGTACACATGTAAAAATAATCGTAAATATATAACTAATTGATAAATGTAATTTGATAATTTGGAAATGTAAAACACACCACTTCCTGTAAAGTGTTGTTTAGGCAGTAAGTAAAGTAAGTAGACTTATAATATTACAATGTGTTTACTCTCTTCACTCAGCTGATCTACTCGACCCAGAAGAGGTTTCTCCCAGATACACGAGGGGTGGACGGCATTATGGGCGCCGCTCCAAGCCTGAGTTTGAGCTGACGGCTGAGTTGTCTAGCTTTAGTAGTGACGTGATGGAGGCTAAGTCGTTGGCCGATGAGCTCGGTCCGATGCCGTCCATACATCAGAGCAGTGAACCAAGCGCTAGCGCCCCACACAAGACAAAGTCCTTGATCGATAATGTTGCAGATGACTTGCTAGATGTAAGCTTGACCCTTTTGTTTTTTGTTTTGAGGGAGTTGCTTACGGGAACCGGGTGGGCTGTGTACAAAGTCTATGGGGATTTCAGAATCTCATAGTGAACCGGTTTAATTGATTCTTGCTTTTAGGAAGTTTAATTGTTTCTTGCTTTTTTATTTCTTTTTATGAGTTTCTAATGACCAAAATACAGTACCTGGAGTCAAACTTTGATATCTACATCAGGGCAGTTTCACGGTAACGGAAGGACATTTAGACGCAATTTTTAAAAATTGAATCAAATAATTCCAGAATCCTGCTTTTGATTCATCATTATAAATGACATTTCTGAGACTCTTGGTGGGACACCTTTGATTACCACTGTTTTAAAAATTCTGACCGCGTTACGTAAATTAGATATGGATACTAAAAAAAGGCGCCAAAAAGGACATGGATTTTCAAGTTCATTAGTTATGACACAATGTCTGTGAAGTTATGAGGTCTATCATGTTATATTGGCTCATAGTCTATTCCCTTATGTTCAAGGAGTATTACAACACTTTTTTGAGAAAAAAAAGCAGGTTGGCTGCTATAGACAAGTGGCCACTAAGACATTTTGGACTGTATTTGATCAAATGAACTCGGATGCTGAATTCCAATAAAATAAAATAAATGAATCAATCTTCTTCCTTGCTGAATCCAGGATGGGGATATCTTTGACCACGATGACTATGACCGCAGCGCAGCGGTGTCAAACTCAGTCTCCGTGTCAGCCTCACACAAGTCCAACCCAGCTGAACAGCTGAAGAAGGAGGAGCTGAAGAATGAGACATTTGAAGCGGAAGGTAACATCATCTTTGTACTTCTTTCGATCTCTTCATTCTTATTTCTTCTTCTTTCTCTTTTCTTGTTTCTTGTTTCTTCTTTCCTCTCTGCTTACTCTCTGCTCACTCTCTGCTCACTCTTTCCTCACTCTCTCTACAGTAAACTATTTGATTGACCTCCATTAAGACCTGTATGAAGATACCTTCAACAATTGAAACATAAGGTATAAATACCTCATTCTCTCTGCAGTAATCAATTTGATTTTCCTCCATTATGTATAAAAACACTTATTGTTTAAGAATGAGACCTTTTAAGCTGAAGGTTAGATATAACTATGGTAAAAAATTAATATTGAGAATTTGCATGACCCACCCTGGTAATTCACCCTTCTTGTTACAAATGTTCATTGTGTCCGTCATCCCCACCTTTACGCATACTGATGTCAACAACTCTTTAGGGTGTCATTCAAGTCCTTATTGTGAGTTGAATGTGCTTTTGAGCCAGCATTCCAGTCCAGTTTGCCAGACTTTGGAGGAGTGTTTTGATGGATATAATTACCTTAAAACCAACAGCTATTAATATTACACCATTATTAATTATATATATTATTACAATAATTTATTATGAACTAACCCCCTCCTTCCTACAGGTCAGATGGCAGGGACCATGAGCATGCACGAGCAGCCGCCGAACGAGTCTGACCAGGTCCAAGCCATCTGGGAGGAGGTTGGGGTCGGCAAGGACGGCTTCCTCAACATGGAGGAGCTGGCCGTGGTGTGTGAACACATCGGCATGGAGGATATGGACAGGACTGTGAGTAAATGGTCACAAAGCAATTTACAGTCACCCTTTATTTTGATTAACTCTTTACTGAGCACCAAATTGAATTGTTAGTTTTTAAAAGTTCTTTAAACAAGTGTATATGATGGAGTCTGAGTGTATTGTGAATATGTTTCACTTTGGACTAAAGCGTGTCTAAAACTTAAGTGTGTTTAGACTGTTAGCAATTCTAGTGTTGATCACAAAGAAGTAAAATTGGAAGAAATTTGCTGATGGCTCATGGTCAGAAAAAATATAACAAGTTAGATGTTAAAAAGCTTCATTTTGGGAATGTTGTGTAATTTTACCAACCCCAAACAGAACTTTACTATATTGAATAACACAAATTAGGAATGTGAGAGGAAATAAGTGAGTAAACAAATTAATTATTGACATTTTAAAACGTTTGTTCCACCCGCAACAGGAGCTCAACAATCTGTTCAACAAGCTGGACCAGGACCGGGACGGCAAGGTGGGCTTCGAGGAGTTCCTGGACGGACTCTTCAGGACAGCGGGGATACGCACTCCTGCCCCCCTCACCCCCATCGCCCCCACCCCAAGCATACTCAACGCCAAGCGTCGCATGGCTGCCATGGGGAGTGCTATGGATGATCCAATATACCGTACGGCTACCCCGTCCATGCTTTACAACCAGTCGGAGACCAAACTGTTCAGCATGCTGGATCAACAGAACTTGGGGTAGGGTGGTATTCTTTGGCTTATATCTGTTTAACAGCTTTTTATCAATATTTTCAAATTTACGGAAAACTGACCCCAAAATATACAATATAAATAAAAAATAAGCACAGAAAATTGGGTTTCCGTGGGGGTACGAACCGGAGACTATCTGGATTGCTAGACCAGTGCTCTGCTAAATGATATAGAAAGCTTTTGTAATGGTTGTTCATGAATTAATATTAGTTGTTGGCGCTTTTCTTTCTCTGTAATTGTGTTCTTACTGATTAATGCCAAAATGCCCCATTTTGATTTTGGGTCATTTGTTTTTAGACTTTTAATTATAGTAAACAAAATGATAATTTCATTGCAGATACGCAACACTTGATGCTGTGTCAGAACAACTGGAGGATCAAGGCATCCACAACCCACAGGAAATATTAGAGGTGAGAGAAGAACATTGGTCATATATTTACATAATGTACACCCACATGTAATTAATGCTAAAAACCAGTTGAATTTTATAATGTATCCATTTGTTATATTTCCAAACTAGATACATGCGTCAACAAAACTTGCCTCAATTTACGCTTCAATTTATATAGCACCCAATATGATACTATATCATCTATAAACATTTTACACCATTATTTAAAAAAGAACAAAATGGTTCTGAGATCATCATATGATTTGATCTAGCTTGTTTACCTATTAGTAATGCATTGTTGCTCTTACTTGACTTATAGTTATCCTGCACCATTGAGTAATAACTTAATCATTGTATTGAACCAGGCTCTTGAAGTACAGACAGACCATATGGGCAGGGTTAGTCTTCAGGATGTCTCCAGTGCCCTGGACCAGGTCCTGATGATGAATGGGGAGGATAACGGGGTCTACCAGGCGGCCCTTACCACCTACCAGAGTGAACTCAAACATCTCAGGTAAGCCTCCTACTTCAGCTAGAAGCTGATGTGGATTGTCATACTGCCTTTTGTAAATCTTCAACCATGTGCGCTCCGGTCGCGAATGAGCATATAGCTACGCCAGCATAACGGGCAGAACTAAGGGTGAATTTAGGCCCAATGTTAGCGGCATGAATAAACATTTCAACTGATATTTCTTAATTTAACGATACTAAGGTTCAGATTTTTTCTACACACGCCCTTTGTTATACTATTTCGGCAATACTAATCAATTAGTTTGGCCAACCCAGGTTGAAATTCCCATAGCACCAAAACCAATAGAAATTCATTTGCCTAATTGTTTGGAAAACAACGAAATTCAATAAGATACTCCGTGGAAAGATGCCTAATTGTTTGTATTGGTTTCAATAGGGAAAGTGGAATATGGGTTTCTATGGGACCCATAGACAATTCCCATAGAAACCAATAGAGACCAATAGGATTGTCCTATGGGTTTCTATGGGACCCATAGACATTTCTCATAGAAACCAATAGAACCAATAGAGACCAATATGATTGTCCTATGGGTTTCTTATGGGTTTCTATGGGAATTTCAACTTGGGAATAAAGTTCTTTTCTGTAATTTTCCCAAAAGGAACATTTTGCTTTAAACATTTGGTATAATATGGGGTAGAGCTGGACGAGTGCCTTAGCAACTGCTCATTCAGAAAAGTCTGGCTTGCCTGACATTTCTTAGAACTATATGCATAGTAATGAATGGCTGTGACATCACACTTTGGTACACTATTACAACAACAATAAAACCAATTGTTATCCACAGGTCCCAGAATGATCAGTTAACGGCAGAGAGAGATAAACTCAAGACGGACATTGTGGAGTCTAATCGACAGAACACGGCACTGGTGCAGGAGATTGATGATCGGCATGCAATCATTGAGAAGACCAATGAGACCAAACTAAGGTAAGAGTCAACATGTTTGAAGGTGTAAAAGAAAGTAACTACTGTTTATATCTGCTGAGGAGAGACTGTACAAAGGAATCTAGTAACATTGTTCAAATCCTCAAAAGTTATTTGGAACTCTAGCAGTTCTCTCATACATTGTTGTATTCGTATCAACAATATAACCATGGGACAGCTTTTGGTTTTTTGAATTTCCCTTTCGTTAAAAGATATTTACAATTGAAATATTCAGATATAAAACTATCCACTGGATAGTCGTACCCGTGTGCCATAAGTTAGTGACTATCACTTTGCATTTTCGCTCATTACTTGGCCATCACACATTACCCAGTTGACATATCAGATGACAACAATACACATTATATCAACCATTCATCACTTTTTGCACATGTCAACCAAGTTACTAGATCCCTTCAAGTGTGTATAACAAATGCCATACTGTTTCTCTATGCTAGGGACACGGAGAGGAAGTACCAGGATAAGATCACGTCGCTGCAGACCCAGTTGGAGAAGGAGAGAGAGATCCTATCGTCCCAGGCAACCAATCAGACCACCAAGCTACTGGATGAGATGGACCAAATCAAGGCCGATGAGTCCATCATGAAGGACAGATATCAGGCCATCAATGAGGTACACATAAAGTCCCTGCTATTTCTTCTAATGTAGTAATCATATACAGCCAAACCTGTCTTAGCAGCCACATGTCTATAACAGCCAATCTGCCTATAATGGTCACCAAAAGAGTTCCCCTATAGAGGGGGACATTGTTGTGGAGCATGTCTATAGAGGTCACCTGTCTACAATGGCCACTTTTCTTGATTCCCTTGGGTGGTCACTATACACAGGTTTGACTGTATGTGTCAACTTATGTTAATAATGGATTTATTATGAATGTGAATAGACCATCAAAATGGTTGATGGAGAAGAGCTACCTTTTTTAATTCAGTTCAGTTCAGTTTAATAGTTTTGATTCATAAATGTCAAAGCTTTATTTCATTTATCAATAAAAACTATAATATAATTATATAAATCCTTTTGTTTTATATTTGACAGGAAAACAATCGGCTTGAACAGGAGCTTGCAGAAGCCATCGAGAAGCTGATAGAATATGAGAAGACAGTTACTAAGCAACAGAGGGACCTGGAGGGATTCTCAGAGCTGGAAGAAAGAGTAAGCAAAACAAAAGAAAAGGCACCAGTGTTTTTGACAAATTTCAAACAGCAAAGCTGTTGTACATGTCAGTTGTATAATGTTATTGATGATAAAGTAACAAAATGTATACAGAAAGCTGAGATGTTTAAAGTAAGAATATATTTCCTTATTCAAAAAGTAATTGATCAAAGGTAATATTATACAAAATCTGTATTATCATTATGCATCATATTAAATATATGTTGAATGTTAATATTGATATTTATTTTTGTTACTTCAGCTTGCAGACTCGGAGTTGAGTCGTCACAAAGATGATATTGAAAATATCTGTTATATCCTTATAAATGCATGATGCATTTTTTCTTAGTATTTGTTAATATTAATATTAATATTTATGTTGTTACTTCAGCTTGCGGACTTGGAGTCGAGTCGAGACGGAGTGTCTAAACAGCAGGAGGTCTACTTTGAGCAAAACATCAGGGATATGCAGGAACACAATAGGGTAGGAGTTTGTGAATTAGAATTTGTTTGTTGGAAATTAAATGAAATGAATGAAACAATCGAGCGATAAATGCCAATTGGCATTCTTGAGCTATTATCACAGTAGTAACAGTAATCACAAAAGTTGCAACATTTTTTTATTTTATAAAATCCGAGTCCTGGTTCACTATTTATGTTCTTGTTTTCATGTCAGACGCTCTAAGACTGATAAGAACCAATCAGCAATGAAAATTTGAGCTATTACCATATCAATGCAGTAATCACAAAATTGTTGTTTTATAAAAATAGAGCCCTGGTTCACATTTTATTTTATTTTTTACTGTTCAATTTGTACGCCTCCTTTCCCAGCTGTCTGGATAAGTGTCTATGTGTCTTTATAGTGTATGGTTTTCTGTGTACTCTCATCAGGTAGCCACTGAAGAAGATTCTGCTAGGATCAAACATTTAGGCCCCAAATTGACTCTTATTTTATCACACAGGCGATAGTTAGTAGTAGATATATAGCAGTTTTCAGCAATATATTGCATCATTCTTGTTTTGTTTTGTAAAGCAGTTTTCAGCAATATATTGCATCATTCTTGATTTGTTATCAGACGCTCCTAGACCGAGTGGACGAGCTAACCCAGGAGAATGAGCTGCTCAAACACCAGGCCTCGGAGCGGAAGACGAGACGCAAGGGCAGCAAGTTCCACAATGCCGTCCGTCGCGCCGGATCCGTACTCTCTGACTACTCAACAAAGCCCAACGTCATCAAGAGAATCCAAAACTCGTCTTCAGGTATTTACTCTTTGTCTTTTTTTGTTTTATTTTGTTAACTGTACAAAGAAATCATTACTAGTATTTGTTTTTGAAAAATCTGTGTTTTTCTTTTTGTGTTTTTTTTTCATTTTGTGAATGTCAGTTATTGCTTTGTATCTTCAGTTTTATAATAAATATAACGATTGATGGCATTTTTTTCAGCTGCTTTTACCCCTGAATGATAATGCTCATCTTGATGAGTAAAGAAGAGTCTCAAGAAGAAGATCAAGTGCCTGAATGCTTGCTATGTTTCTTACTTTACATTATGAACATCATTTAATAATTATATCCATGATACATGTAGTTATTGGTCTAGCTGCTTTGACTGTCAGACATTGGTCATAATTCAGATTGATTAACACTTTTATTGCACAACCTAGGACTAGTTTTGTATGGTTGCAATTTTGTCCAATCACATGCAAGTCATCACCAGATTAATCATTCTTAGTAGCAACAACATATAAAATGTCAATGCCTTTATACACATGCAGACAATGACTCTGAGCTGGATGAGCTGGATCCTAATAACAAGCGACGACTGCCAAAGACTGGAGACATTCCTGAGGAGGATGAGACCAGCGAAGAAACGAGCAAGCTGTCGGAAGAGAGTAAGTCGAGCTCGGTGGTTCTAAGTTATGTCTGGTATACATTTATATTAGTCATTGATTAGTTTTTACAGTGATGGTACTTAAATAATTTAATATATTTTTTGTGATGGTGCCATGTCTTTTAGTCTTAATTTTGTTTATGTTTATAAGCTTGCCGAAACAGAGCTAAAAGGCAGAGCTTGATCCCGTAATATGCTGCAAGGAGTTAAGAAACTACAGGAGAATCATAGAAAATATACAAGTGAGAAGGATAGAGGGAGCTGATACTAAAACAAGTTCTCTGTTTTCTTTCTTTTAACTTGCAGAAGCCAAGCTGGAGGCGAAGATAGAATCCTTGAAAATGCAGCAAACCGAGGAGCTGGAAGAAGCACGGGAGAACTTTGAGAGAGAACTGAAGGAGGTGGAGAAGAAACATCGGGATGAGGTCAGGGAAATGGAGACCACCATTGAGACGGAGAGTGGCAAATTAGCCAAGGAGATCGAGGAGAAGGAGAAACTATCACATGAGGAGAAGCAAGATCTTCTGGATGAGTTTGAGGTGGAGAGGAACAAACTGAAAAAGCATTTTGCAGAAGAGACCAACAGACTGAATGAGGACTTTGAGCAAGAGAAAGCCACCCTAGAGCAGGCCTTTGAGATTGTCAAAACAGAGTTGGAGGAGAATTTGAAGAACGAGTTTGCTGATGAGCTGGAGCGTCGGCTCGCCGAGCAGCAGGCCAGGTTTGATGAGGATCGTGGTACGCTGGAGAGCGCTCTCTCTGATGATAAATCCAAGCTATACGGGGAGGTCCAGCAGGCACGGGATGATACAGAGGCTAGGCTGAGAAGCCTTCGAACAGAACTCGAGGTGCAACACTTAGAGGAGAAGGAAGAACTTGAGACCAAGTTTGAGGATGTCAGCAACGACCTGCGTCGGCAGCTGCGAGAGAAGCAGGAAGAGTTGGCAGCCATCCTGGAGGACGGGGAGAATGGACTCAAGGGGCAGCTCAAGGATGACTATCAGGAGATGGTTTCCAGGCACCAGCAAGTCACAGAGACACGTCTCCTGGAGGAACTTGAGACTGAGAAGGAGACTGTGAGGGAGACGCTGGCTGCTGAGATGGAGGCTGAGCTGAGGAAAGAGAAACAGCGATTGCAGGAGGAGCTGGAGCAGGAGAAGTTTGCCCTCACTGATGCCCTGTCAGGGGAGAAATCAGAGCTCCTTGAGCACTTCCGCAAGGAAAGTGAGGAAGCAGCCGAAAGGCACCGCAAAGAGCTGGGTGAAATGGAGGAGAGGTTTGCAACAGATAGGAACAAGATTGTAGACAAGCACCGCAAGGAGATTGAAGACTTGATGAAGATGAATGAAGAGGCGATTGAGGATTTGAAGAATCAACATGCAAAGGTAGGAATTTCCATCTATACCTTCAGTTTATTCGGTCATATCATTTGGCATTTAGATAAATAAGATGGAATTGATAATTAATGAAAAAAGATATATGTTTAAAAAAAGAAATTCAATTACTCTAGAAGGTGGGGATAGGAAATTAATATTTGAATCCTCTCTGTATTTGAAAAGTGCCATTTGATTGTGGACAAGTACTGCATTAATGTTTACATGAGAGAGAGAGAGAGTGAAATAAACATATGACCATTCTTTCTTCTGTCTGACCAGGCAATGGGAAAGCTTGAAAAGGAGAAGCGAAAACTGCAGGAGAAACTGGAGGAGGAGAAGAGGAAGTTGGAGGAGATGATGAAATCCGACAAGGAGCGCTGGGAGGAGGAGAATGCTCGTCTGAAAGCTCTCCATACCCAGGAGTTGGAGCAAGCCAGGGAGGAGGCAGAGAGGGAGAAAGACATGGTGGAGATGGCAGTCAAAGTGGAGGTAGAGAGAGAAGTCAAGGTAATTGATGCAAAAAA
Source organism: Echinarachnius parma (assembly GCA_037951105.1). Classification (NCBI taxonomy): domain Eukaryota; kingdom Metazoa; phylum Echinodermata; class Echinoidea; order Clypeasteroida; family Echinarachniidae; genus Echinarachnius; species Echinarachnius parma. The sequence continues at coordinate 171,343 of JBAMJV010010126.1, forward strand.
CAATCACAAATATTTATTATGATCAATGATGATGATTATAATGATGATTGTGAAGGTGGTAATAGTAACAGTGATACTGATAGCGTTGGTGATAGTGAAGATGATGATGATTATGCTGATGATGATGGTGAACATGATGGTGAACATGATGGTGATGGTGATTGTGATTGCGATGGTGATGGTGATCTAGAAGGTACTGTGTGAATCCAGTTGCACAGATTTGTATTATGCAGCACACTTTTTTTAATACCTGATGTAGACTAGCAGTTTACAGCTGAAATATTGCACTCATTTTTGTTAATGGTCATTGTATGGGTTGTGTTGGTTGGGACGGGGAAAGTGGATAAAACTCCCACTTTCCTATTTCCATGCATAATTGTAATATAAAATTATCCAATATTCTTTCCCTCTGTTTGGTACCATTCAGAGAGAGGCTGCAGAGAAGTATGAGGAAAAGATGGATCAGGCGAAGCAGACATTTGAGGAAGAAAAGGCAGATATAATTGCAGAGAAGCAAATGCTGGAAAACAAACTAAAAATGGTAAGTTCAAATGTGCTGATTTTAAAAATATAAATCAGAATGTAAACAAAAATATTGGTCCCTCCAAATTATTAAAAGAAAATGGAAGCAAACATTTTTGACAGGAATGAAAAAGTGCTACTTCAAAACCAATTGTAGATGGTAAAAATCAAACTTTGAGAACCGCATATAATCCAAATACATGTAAGGATGTGTCCTCCTTTAAAGGCAAATGCCAGTAGTGGGAAACGCCCCACACACAAAAAATGAAATGCACGCTCTTATTACCAATCATGTGAAAGAATATGTTTTTACTAAAACGTGATGATACAAATTTGGCCTGGAAACCGCCTACTAATTGATATGTTTGGTAAATTATAAAACTCATTTACTGTAAATTGATATCGCCGATGGTTGTATGTTGATATGCACCCTCGTGCGCTGCATGCTAATCCTATGGCAAATGCGGCACATGGTTTCGCACTTGCGTATCGCACGTACGATGTGGCCAGCGTAGACGAGCCAAATTGACAGTGAATTTAGGCTCAATGTCAGCGGCTTTCATAAACATTTTAACTCATGTTTCTGCATTTAATGATACTATGGTTCGGATTTTCCACACACGCCCCTTTATGCTATTTCAACAATACTAATCAATTAGTTTGGACAATAAAGTTATTTCCGATAATTTTCCAAAAACAAGCATTTGGCTTTAATTCATTACTGAACGACCACATCACGATCAAAATATAATGTTTGTAGAAATCTGTGTATCTATAATGGATGGCAGGCCTAAGTAAAATAGGGCTACATCTGTGTTCACAAAATTGAGGATTCATAAACATGAAATGTGATGCAAGGTTCAAATAAGATTTGAGGATTGCTGAAAATGTAACATTACAAACCATGTAATTGCCCACGTAATGTTCAATTGTCTTTGCAGGCTGAGGTAGCGAGAGAGGAGGCCATTACAAACCATGTAATGCCCACGTAATGTTTGATTGTCTTTGCAGGCTGAGGTAGCGAGAGAGGAGGCCATTAGAAACCATGTAATGCCCACGTAATGTTTGATTGTCTTTGCAGGCTGAGGTAGCGAGAGAGGAGGCCATTACAAACCATGTAATTACCCATGTAATGTTTCATTGTCTTTGCAGGCTGAGGTAGCGAGAGAGGAGGCCATTACAAACCATGTAATGCCCACGTAATGTTTAATTGTCTTTGCAGGCTGAGGTAGCGAGAGAGGAGGCCATTACAAACCATGTAATGCCCACGTAATGTTTCATTGTCTTTGCAGGCTGAGGTAGCGAGAGAGGAGGCCATTACAAACCATGTAATGCCCACGTAATGTTTCATTGTCTTTGCAGGCTGAGGTAGCGAGAGAGGAGGCCATAACAAACCATGTAATGCCCACGTAATGTTTCATTGTCTTTGCAGGCTGAGGTAGCGAGAGAGGAGGCCATAACAAACCATGTAATGCCCACGTAATGTTTCATTGTCTTTGCAGGCTGAGGTAGCGAGAGAGGAGGCCATAACAAACCATGTAATGCCCACGTAATGTTTCATTGTCTTTGCAGGCTGAGGTAGCGAGAGAGGAGGCCATAACAAACCATGTAATGCCCACGTAATGTTTCATTGTCTTTGCAGGCTGAGGTAGCGAGAGAGGAGGCCATAACAAACCATGTAATGCCCACGTAATGTTTCATTGTCTTTGCAGGCTGAGGTAGCGAGAGAGGAGGCCATAACAAACCATGTAATGCCCACGTAATGTTTCATTGTCTTTGCAGGCTGAGGTAGCGAGAGAGGAGGCCATAACAAACCATGTAATGCCCACGTAATGTTTCATTGTCTTTGCAGGCTGAGGTAGCGAGAGAGGAGGCCATTACAAACCATGTAATGCCCACGTAATGTTTCATTGTCTTTGCAGGCTGAGGTAGCGAGAGAGGAGGCCATAACAAACCATGTAATGCCCACGTAATGTTTCATTGTCTTTGCAGGCTGAGGTAGCGAGAGAGGAGGCCATAACAAACCATGTAATGTCCACGTAATGTTTCATTGTCTTTGCAGGCTGAGGTAGCGAGAGAGGAGGCCATAACAAACCATGTAATGCCCACGTAATGTTTCATTGTCTTTGCAGGCTGAGGTAGCGAGAGAGGAGGCCATAACAAACCATGTAATGCCCACGTAATGTTTCATTGTCTTTGCAGGCTGAGGTAGCGAGAGAGGAGGCCATAACAAACCATGTAATGCCCACGTAATGTTTCATTGTCTTTGCAGGCTGAGGTAGCGAGAGAGGAGGCCATAACAAACCATGTAATGCCCACGTAATGTTTCATTGTCTTTGCAGGCTGAGGTAGCGAGAGAGGAGGCCATAACAAACCATGTAATGCCCACGTAATGTTTCATTGTCTTTGCAGGCTGAGGTAGCGAGAGAGGAGGCCATAACAAACCATGTAATGCCCACGTAATGTTTCATTGTCTTTGCAGGCTGAGGTAGCGAGAGAGGAGGCCATTACAAACCATGTAATGCCCACGTAATGTTTAATTGTCTTTGCAGGCTGAGGTAGCGAGAGAGGAGGCCATAACAAACCATGTAATGCCCACGTAATGTTTCATTGTCTTTGCAGGCTGAGGTAGCGAGAGAGGAGGCCATTACAACGGTTCAGTTCCAGACACAAGAAGCTGCACTGCAGCAGGCCAGACCGGACAGGGTGAGTTCCATTATCTCTCATTATTAGTGCCACGGTATGAGTGTGACAATACAAGGCTAATTAAACCCCCCGCGGTGTCACTTCGTATTCAAAGGTAGGACACATGATCGTTCTGGAGGTCAAAAATGAACCCCCTATTTGCGGTATCATGCAAACATTTTTAGCAAATTATACCCCCTTTTTAACACGAAAACAGGTACAAATTGGCTTTACAAAATTACCCTGTTTTTTTTCATTTCAAATACACATCCAAGAATACCTTTTTAAAGTACACAGGTACAACATAAACTGTGGCACTTTCCGAAAAGGTATTCTATTTTCCGCAAACATATTCATGAAATATATACCCTTTTTTCCATTTTCGCGATTGGTTTTGTTAGCGAACACATGCAAAAATGTACCCTATTTTCTGCGAAATTGTGAACGATCATGTGTATACATCTTCCCTTCCTGGAGTCCAGGGGAGTGTTTCACAAAGATCCTAAGTTGAACTTAACACTGAGTTTTCCCACTGTTGACTGTCGAGCAAGCATGTTATAAACTTCTGTTCACTTTTCTGTAATGCTAAGCAATCTGGACCAGTTGATTGAGATGACAGATGCTAGCTAGTTTGATGTGGCTCTTGCTTTTATTGTATTTTGTTGCTGTCTTTTACATTGCACATTTGCACTCGTGAAAAATGTCACATATAAATGAAAATGAATTTGGGTGCAGTAAAGGAATATAAAGTGCTTTGTGTGTTAGTTGGAAGCTTAATTTGCAAACATCAAGATCTATAATTTCTTGGCTTTCTTTGTTGTTATTATTCTTTTTTTTTCTTTTTTTTTGTCAAGCTTGTGAACTGCAATTTAATGTCTGCACTTGCCTACTGGCAAAAAATACCAGGATATATGTTGCATTTGCCATTTGTTGGTGGTTTGGTGTAATATTCACATTTCAAATGATTATTGTAGAAGTCTTGTTTTTGTACCCAGTATGGAGTTCTACGTCCTACATTTGCTGAATTTGAACTACAATTAGTTGTGAAATATTAATGGACTTCATTAAAAGAGAAATACAAATATTTTCTATTTTAAATCTAAATTGCAGCCTTTTTTCCGTTTTTGCATTTCTTATCTTTATTATTATAGTAGTTGTACTACCTAAAATTTCAAAAAAAATTCTACAATAAATTGAGAAGTATCAAACAGCTTCAATAGCACAGAAGAAAACAAAATGTCCATTTGATATCTGAATTGCACATTTCTATCAGTTTGTACATGTTCTTTTTCCTCTGCATTTGCACTCTTTATATTTTTGCTCTTTTCCCTTGCAAACCATGTTTGTGTTCCACCTGTGTGTGTGTAGGCATCATATGATGCCTTGGCCTCAGAGCGTGACCTACTCAAGTTATCTCTCTCTGGATTGGAGGAGAAGTTGCAACTCATCAAAGAGAAGGCTGATTCAACCAATCAGGAGTGCCGTACTATGGAGGTTGGCTTAACAACACCAATTTTGTTTTGTTTTGATTTGCATTTTGTTTTATAATTTGCAGCACATTTTGAATTTATATGCTGTTCTCTCTTGCGCACAATTGATTTAATTAGTCTTGTTTTATGTTAGACTCTAGGTGAAGACAACCTGTGCAAAATTCATATGTCATCATCAAAACATAGAGTTCCCTTATTTTGCAAATGTTGAACAATGTTATAACAGTAACAAACTGTAAAGAAACTTTACATTATTTGCAGATTTGTTCTGATATTGAAAACAAATCATTCATTCATTCATTGGGCAATTATTTCAAAAAAGTTCAAAAGAACATGTCATGATCATGAAAATGAAACATCCAATGAAAATGTGTAAGAATTTAGATAAATAATGGCAATATAGATTTCATTATCAAGCATCTTTATTTGGATGGTCTGATCAATTTTACTACAAATATTTTTATAAAGAACAAAAAATACGAATTACTGATTTGAAATTATTACCTTCATTGTTATGATTCATTTGCATGTATAATCATGTATGTTTTGTCCTTATTTAACAGACAAAGATCCTAGGTCTTGAAACGGAGAAGTTACAGCTACAGAGAGAGTTGGAGGATCTCAACAAAAAGGTAAATATTGTTGTTCTTTTGTCCAACTCTGTTGATATGGAGGGATCTCATCCTAGATGGTGTGACACAAAGAACGATTGCTCTATTGCAGCAAGTACATAGAGCCACAGTTTGTTCTTTCTGTCATGCCATGGTTACATCTCTGAAGAGTGTCAATAGGGAATTGTGTCACTTTGCATTTATAAGTACGGTAGTTGATACCCAGACCTGTGCAAGTTTTGTGCAACATTTTAAAGTTTTGTCTATTTCTGGTTATTATCCTCAATCAGAATAATAATACACCAACTGTATGCCAAATTGCAATATCATGCAAAGTTCTGATTCACTTGCTGCAGTTAGTTTGGTTTGTTTGTGTTGCCTTTATACTCGCATCATGCTATGATATTCAAATGTAAATTTATTAAATAAATGATGAGTTCTGTTTGCTTTGGGGATAAACATTATTAAAGCTGCCTAGTCTCCCTGATTCTGTTTGCTTTGGGGATAAACATGATTAAAGCTGGCTAGTCTCCCTGGTTCTGCAGGAGGTTCCCTGGAAATGTACAGAACTTTCCATGTCCTGGCAACCCATTTGTGAAAACCTCCCTGATTAATGAAACATTGTGATTCATGTATTACATAACTATACCCCTGATTGGCGTCTGAAACTATTTCCTGAATAAGACATGTGAATGTTGGCAATTCTGCACTATACTAAATGATGAATTGTTTAATGGTTGAAACATAATGATTACTTTTGTTTGTTTTCTGCCACAGTATCTCAACATGCAGATGCAGGCGTCGGTGGCTGATTCCCAGCACTCCAGGGAGCTGGAGCGCATCCGTCAGCAGCTTGCAAACACCTTCCAGTCGGAGGCGGGCCAGCTGCGCGAGGAGCTGGCCAAGCGTGACGGACGCCTCGGCGAGATGGAGCGGCAACTCCGGGAGAAGGCAGAGGAACTGCAGAGGGCACTCTCTGCCAGGAAGAGCACTGAGGGGTCGGATGTGAAGCGGCTGCGGAAGGAGAAGGAGGAGGCCGAGAGGCGGTACAGGAAGATGAGGGCACTGCTGGATGAGTACATGAAGAAACTCAAGGATCAGGTAATGACTAATCACCAATCAACAATGACCAGTGACCAATGACTAGTGACCAATCACCAATCACCAATCACCAGTGACCAATAACCAATGATCAATGACCAATAACCAGCCATCCCAGTGGCTATGGGGGCAAGAGGGGAGGACCATGCACACCCCCAAATGATTTGACTAAAGCAGTTGAATTTAAAACATAATATTATAGGGAAACTTACTAGAAATATATAATATAGAAGAAAATAAGTTTTCTCCGAGATTGGAACCGCAGGTCTCGGGTTCGATTCCCAGAGAAACACTTTTTTCTTTGCAATTTTTCATTTTAAACAATTAAAAATGGAACAAAATTGTTTTGAAAAATAAAGAAATATATGATATGTGCCCAATCAGTCAGACCACACTACGCCGCTGATCCCTCTTTTGGGTCTGTTATTTCATGAGGATTACCACTATGTTATTTCCCGGAGAAACCACATTTTCTTTGCTAATGTTTCATCTGTATTTAAACTGTCACATTTAAGCATTGCTAACCTTTCTTTGAATATTTTCTCCCATGAACTTGGTGAAAACTACCCGATGTAATTTTGCTCTCATTTGTCACTTTTCAACTGAATCTGTACCCTCCTAGATATGCACTTTCCCATAGAGTCAGAACACCTTTTCACTAGGTTCCTCTAGACAATAGGCACCACTTCTGTATTATTTGACCTCAAAGTTTCTTTTTCCCTAACTAATATTTCTTTACAATTTTGTCTCCCTTGCAGTTGGCAAAAACCACCCGGCATGACCTGCTGCTCAAGGACCTGTATGTGGAGAATTCCAAACTGCAGAGGGCCCTTCATTTAACGGAGGACCGACAGAAGACTGCTGAGCGCAACTGTCACAATCTGGTGGAGAAGAATCAGGCCTACCTCAACATCCTGCGCAAAGTTTGTCCTGCTGCTGTCTGACAGTAAAATACAAAGATTTTTTTTTTCTAGAGAGAAAGTTGAAGGGAGGTTTTGGTTGATGGTTTTTACAGACGCGTTCAATTGATTTTGATCATTTACGTCTGGGACCGCCCTTTATCGTCACCATCCAAAGATGCAGCCAAGATTTCGAACCCAGGCACAGTAGTGCTACGAGCAGAGCTCTGACCATCAGACCAGATCACCTCTTCACATGAACACAGGTGCACAGGCATACATGATTTGTAGACGTTACAAAATGCATTTCTTTTATCATGTTGGATAGACTCCGGCCTGCCTCAACATCTTGCTTTGTTATCGTTCGCACTGGGGTAACCGTAATACTGCTATAATCCAAGAGTGTTGGTGATGTATGTACAAGATATTGTACTACAACCTGAGTGAAGGACAATGCCTACTTTGCTCGATATCCCACAGAAAGTTTTCCCTCTACCGTCGAACAGATAGATAAGATGTAATTTGTCTAGTAGGTGAGCATTCGGACCAGGATTTATCCAGGTATTGCACTACAAACAACACCTACTTTATTGGACAGTTTTTCCTTTACTGTCTGACAGAGAGATATGTAATAATTGTGTCTAGTAAGAGGTGTTTACACCAGGATTTATTTCTGGTTTTACAAGAAGAGTGAGAGGGATAACCATGCGGGCATTCATTCAGGCAAGTTTTGAGAGACGCTGAAACAGAACAGCCACAACCTCAACAACCTCTGCAGGTACATGCGTTGCATCCAGCCACCGTGTGAGAGAGCAGTATTCACATTAGTGAGTAACAAGTAAAACTCTGGTGTTATCTCAGGTACTGAGGCCCTCCATGTAATAGGGGAAGTTCACACTAAATGGTAGCCATGAAGTGTATTATATGCACTATTATGTGCACAGGTATGCAAATCTACCATGTCATGTGAGGTCCAGTGTATCTCTAATGATGACAAGAGATAATGCAGAAATCAGAAGGCAGTTTCATTTTTATTGGCAATGACTGTCTGATTTTGATAGAATCTATGCAGAAAAAAAGGCTGCATTATATGTTGGGCATTGACTGTCTGATTTTAGAATCGGTCAATCATGCATGCAGAAATAAAGGCTGCAAAATTTGTTGACCAATGATTTTGATAATGAATAAATCATCTTTTTGCCAGTATTCAGGATTGTTACTTTTTCATAACATGCATTTAGAAAAAGGTGCTTGACTTGCAAACATCATTTGTGTTGAAAGTTCTTTCAACCGCTAGAAGAAGACTCATTTTACGTTTATGTTGGAGACATAGAATCGATTGAACTGTTCAATTTCCATTTTTGCATTATATTGTATGCATAACACCAACTGATGATGAATTTTAAAGAGTAAGAGATGTTTAACATCTCTTAAGATTATGTAATTATATGTAAACTATTTATTGCTTGATTATTTATTCCTGGAATAATTCTCTAGCTATTCTAACTAGCTATTTTCATTTTCAATTTTTTGTATTTTACTATTTTTAAAATGTATTAAATTAATTATTGCAGATAATCATGTCTTGAACAATCATATAATATGATTTTTGAGAATAATATGATACATGTAAAATGTGAGATGCGAATAAAATAATGTATGCTGAAAATGATGTTTTATAGAAAGTATTGCTTTGTGAATTAAGCAAGTGGAACCAAATAGAAGTAACGGAATGTTTTAAATGTCTGAAGAAATGTATATAGAATTTTATACAAGTTGATATGTCTATGAATGCTGCAAGTTTTATATTTACTCTTTCATTCACTGTGTGAGATCATGATATTCCTGCCTTCAGTATAGTATATCTCAGTCTTTCATACTTTTCACTCTATTCAACTTTTTATTATGCCAAATTAGTATTAAATATGTATTACGTTTGATTTTAATACTAGGTTTGTAGCATTATGAAGTATTCAATATTATTTTTTATTTGTGAAGGTTGTGATGTGTATGCTTGTGTGTCTTTCCTCATTTCAGATTATTTTCACATATATTTGAAGTAAAGATTGTACTGTGTAGTGAAACTGTACAAGCTATTGTGGGTTTTAAATGACAGTCTTCACAATTAAAATTGTTTATCATGCTCTTTCCAATATTTTCTTTTTTGTCTTTCGTATTAACATTGCCGACCATTCTGCAGCTTCACTGCTTAATGAATGATTAAATATGAATGAAATTTACTGTCATTGAATATGTAATCAGTTTTGAGCAAAATATTTTCATTGATTTTAATTTTCATTGGATGAAATAAAGACATCAGATTAAAAATGTCCCTTTTTTAAAGTTAACAGTACTACATAGTATGCAGTAAATACATTTTTAATGTGTGCATTTTATGCATAATTTTGTTGTGTTGAATTTGTTTTTCACTTTATACTTTGTAGTGGTTTTGGGCCATTAGTACTCTTGTTTCTTGTATGGAGACTTCATATGACACCTATGCAGTAGAAAAAATATTTACTTTTTCCATTGCAAATTAATCACCTTGATAATGAAATTCTGTGTCACATGTGCTAAATGTATCAGATTTCAGAGTGTATATAATGCCAGTCTGTTTTAATTATTTGCATGTTTTCTCTGTATTTTGTTTTTACTTTTGTTATTTGTGGTGAAATTTGTATAGAAATGTCTTATACATGGCAGCCATTAAAACTCTATGAACTTTGCGCAAAGTCAAATTTAGATTTACTCTTTGTGTTCTTTCGATTTGGGGAAGGTTGAATGTCAGTTGTCAATTTCTGCTGTAATTTCATAAAACTCCATAACTAAATCATAACATTTACGACACAACATGATATTGTTTTAAAAGATAATGTATTGCATTAATTTATTTGATACAAACAGAATACACAGTACTATATAAAAAATTCCCTTTACATTTTTAAAACAAAATAAGTTGAAACAAATTGTAGGTACATGTTCAGCACTTGCACTGTACATACACAATTTATAATAATATAAACAACAAAAACATTAGCCATATAAAATTATGATGGATAGCAATGTAGAGTAAGGAGTTGGTACACAAATATAACATTCCTACTATTAACCAATTTTCCTAATTTCGTAATGATCGAGTTGATTAAGGATATGTATTGGTGCTTGATTAACAATGCATGAATATAAATTCCTTTGATATAAAAGCCAAATATCGGGGGTACATTCAAGGGCCTAAAACATTTAAAGCAGATAAACAAACATGATTATTTCCACCTGTAAAATAAATAGGAGAGATATAGCCCTATATGAGACTGAACGTGGGACATTAAAATATACAATAAATATGAACTAAAATTCACCAAATAAAGTTGAATTTTTATGGTGCTATGCGGTGTGAAAATCGTCTCCTGCACCAAATGAAAATTTGTTTTAAAAATAAAAGTGAGAATGAATTTGTGGCTAATACTGTCCGGTAAACACAAAACCATTCAATTTTTTCCCCTCCTAATCCCCTCAAAAACTTGAGCGATTCAAATTTATTTATCATATATATCTTTCAATTTCCGCCAAAAGTTACATCAAAACTGCTGGTCAAGCATTGTAGGGTTTATAAAACATGCTGTATATGCCTTCATAAATACTGCTAATTTTGTTTGCATGATTCAACCTACATGTAAATAGTCGTTATAATGAAAAAATAAGGACTAAACTCTCAATCAAATTTCATCGGAGTGGAATCATTTTAGTTTAATTTACTTCCACATGGATTTAATTCAAAACCAAGTTTATAAACACTAATGAAAAGAAATACAGAAAAATCCAGCACATGTTAACATCTTTACCATTCTGAACCAACGCTGTCCATGTAGATTAATTGGAGAGTCGCATGATGATTTGTGTTTTTATGAATAGCCATGAATTATTTCAAATGTCACAAAACTCCTCAGATTGGGATAGGACAATCAATATTAGAAAACAAATTTACCAAAGGCACATTCTCCATTAACATAACCACAGATTAAAGGTATATACAATGCTGTTTCAAATCTGATTTTCCCATACAACATTCAATAATAATCTTTACTTAAGTTTGGCAAGTCGCAGCTATCCCCGTTATAATACAGTATTGTACATACATTACATTACAAACATAGTAATAAAAACACTCATTATTCTGCAGCACTCTCTCATGAAAAATGAATACACAGAAATGGTACAAAATACACCATTACAAAAACAGTTTATACAAAATTAGCAGAAAGTTCAATTTTGGTAGAATACAAAGGCATACATGTAGACATCAGAGAAGCGATATACAATTATATCAAAATATTTGGAAAAAGACAAAAATCAATGTTTCTGGCCAGCAGATTTCAGATCGGAGATAATTCAACACAAGAATCACAGACATTTGGTAGATTATTTCCACAATGAACTCAATCACTCACACTCCCATTCAATATATCTAATCACCTGTTCATAAAGCCTCTAAACAGTATGACAAGTCAAAAAGTGAAGACACATTTTCTTCAGAAATATTTCATACAACCCATTTTTTGTCATACAAAGATGGAGATTATAAGAGAATGAGCTTACTTTCGCATTTCACAGATTCCACACATTGATTACTTAGTACTTAAATATAAATGAACAGAACATCTCTCTTCTACAGAAATGTGAAGGCAAATGTTCTTTGGAAATATTTCATACAACCCATTTCCATACAAAGGTTCAAAACATCACTAACATCACATGAATCATTCCAACACTAATAAAAATATATATTTATATATTCACATATTCAGCCCATGCATCGTTTCAAGTTATATTTGCACCTACTCATATATCCTCATCAACGTCCATTTTGCACCAACTCACATGTGCATCATTACATCATAGGTTGAGAGTAAGAAGGGTGTTTAGTACATTTTGTACTACATTGAGTTATGCATACCATCTTGCAGGTCGGAGCCTTCTCTATTTGATGCCAAACTTTCAGATCCTTTTTAATCTTCATTTGGGGAATATTTATCAAAAATAAAAGAGAAATATAAATTAAAAATGAGCAAAGAAAACAAGATTTCTCTAGGATAAAAGAGAGCTAAATTTTGTTTTCTTCTAAAGGGCTCCCAAACAAAAAAACATGATTATCTCCGCAGTAAGAGACTATTAAAGCACCCTTCTCTTTCTCAACTGTAACCATCAAATGCCCTCCCACACATTCACACTGGAATGTTTCAATATTCCTCTTGTAATGGCCTAGCCCCACCCTACCATTTCTCCTTCCATTTCCTATCCGACCAAAATGTGGCGAAACTGAGCCAAATTAAAAGCATCCTACTAAGTCCATTCCAAACTTGGTCGGCATCATTTTGTTTCCTGTTAGTACTATCCGGATGTCAAACGGATAGGAAACGGAAGGAGATACGCTATAGTGGGACTAGGCCATTATGAGGAAACATTGACGCGAGAAACAGAGAGTAATCATCTGTATACTCTTTCTAGAATACAGAGGCAATAGTACCTATTGCTCTAGCAAACTTTTTTAAAAAGCGTGGGATCAAATATATTTGTACAATAGTACTGGTTATTTGTAGTTACTCTGTATGTTTAGTGCACAACTGAGGCAACAGGCATCTGTAAAAATAGAGTACTGTCTGTAAATTGTAAATTGAAAACTTAATGATTTTATAAAAACATTATTTAGTTAGACAATGACAAATATATCATATTGGTACTTCTAGGGCTGGTAGTGTTATGAAACCCACTTCTTTTGGGCCAACCCTTTCATTGGAACTTCAAGCAAGTAATTTTAACTCATTAATAATTAAATACATACATGTACTGTCCAACCATCTTTAGCAACAGTCTTGTAGAAAGTGCACCCTTGAGGGGCATTCAAAGCATCTCGCATGTCCATAATTGTATTTACTTTCCCACAGACATATGACGAATGAGAAGCTGATCAGATGAGACGAGCATACTTCAGGAATTCAACGAGGGCCTTGAAGACAGAGGTGTTCTCTCCCCGAGTCTGCAATATGATCAGACGAGGCCCAAGTTCCTCAAAAATATATTAAGCGCCTTGATAGAGAACATTCCTCAGATGATTGTAGAGGAATGAGACGCACTAATCTGACAAGTCTTTCTCCAGGATACGATGAGAGCATTGTAGACAAAGGGTGTACTGTCGCAAAGGTAGGGGGATATGACATAAAAAGGCACCATGATCATACGCGCCTTGTGTTTATTAGGAATTTTACGAGTTGTACTACGGTCAGAAGAGTGTTTCACAAAGATACTAAGTTGAACTTTAAATTATGGTAGGCCATTTGTAGCCTTGGAATAAAACATATTTAAAGCAACAAAAATGTAAGTATTGAAACTTCCGACATGAATATATATCAATTACTTCAAGGCTCTTTGATAATAACAAAGATTACTGATTTTTTATTTCAAAATATATGCCTTTTAAAAAGAACTGTTTTAACAATTTTACAAAGAAACTGATGGCTTTCCATCATTTTTAGGTCCAACTTAGAGCTAAGTTCAGCAAAGATTCTTTGTGAAACACCCCCCTGGAATGCAAGAAGACATCTAGAGAGCAATGAGACATGAAAGGCACCATGATCATACGCGTATTGTGTTTCTTAGGAATTATTACGAGTTCATTGTAGACAAAGGTGCACTGTCCGACAGTTTGCACTACGATCAGGGCATACAACAGGGCATCGGGAGGACATTATGACATGAAATCACCATTATCAGACTAGGCGAGTGTTCCTCAGTGATTCAATGAGGGCCTTGTAGACAAAGGAGTACTGTCCCACGGTCTGCACCATCAACATGCGCTGCTGTCGCAGGATGCTCAGCATCTTGGGAATGTTGATTTCCTGCAAACAAACAGAGTTCAAATAGGAAATGTAATAATGTAATACTAATGATGTTCACATACTGTATGTACAGTCAAACCTCTTTATAATGAGCTCTGCTTTGACGAGGTACTGGATATAGCGAGGTAATTTCACAGGTCACGGGTTCTACACATTTTATTATTTTTAAGCAACAAGATGTCTGATATAACGAGGTAAATTCAATTGGCCCAAAGTGCTCGTTATAATAAGGTTTCAAATGCATATATTATTACCCTGGCTTTAGCCGAGCTGCAATAGCCTAGTGCATAAAGCATTTCAAGGAAATATTCCTACCAGGTCCCCATAATGTGTCTTATTCTTATACTGATGAATAATACTTCATAGCATATATTCCCTGCCATCTCATCTAATACGACTATTCTGAGGCACATTATTATTATACTCCATGCTGCTGATCATGACATCAGTCAACAGTAAAGCCCGGCGCAGACAGAGCCGACTCGACCCGATCCGACTGGTTTCAATCAGGCTAGAGTTGGGCCTGGTCGGTCGGAGCAGATTTATCGTGTTGAATCGGCCCCAACTGGCATCCGACTGTCTCTCGACTGGCAAAATGTGTGTCGTGAGGCACTGAAAACTGAGCCGATCGGAATGACAACCAGTCGAGTCGGCTCTGTCTGCGCTGGGCATTAGACTCTTGTCTTTTCTAGAAAATATTATTCTTGCAATTATCAACAGTTAAACCAGCATGAAACACAAAAGAAAATGAATGCAAGCTTTACCTCATTGTGCTCCAAGCTGCTAATCATGACATCAGTCAACAGCAGGACCCCTGTGCGCCCCACCCCGGCGCTGCAATGCACCACTGGGGGCGGGCCAACCTCCTTCTCATTCATGCTGTTGGCATGGCGACACACTGACTGGAACTCCTCCAAGAAAGCTGGTATTAAAAGGGGAATGAAATGATGATAATATAAATATAAAGGGCTTGTACCAGTAAAATTACTAAGAGGGTTTTGATCAGAACCCTTTGTAAAGAAATGCACTGTACAGCATTGGGTCAAATTGAAAAATGTTAACCTTAAACAAAATCCCCATGTATAGATTTTGTGTACTTACACATAAATCTATGCATCATTCAACAATCACTTTTTAAATTTGCAATGTCACGAGCAGATAAATTTAAAACGTCATGAGTAGATTTGTTTTACTTACACAGGAATCCATGGACATCATTGGGGCATCCCTGGTTAGGCCAGTCGGTATACTGTAGGTGCCACACTGTGCGCTGCTCACCGGAGGGGATGTGACGCAATGTCAGACCACTCGTGATGTAGCCCCCGGAATCATTGCTGAACTGGCCAATCACACGGAACTACATGGAGGAAGGGAGATGAACATCGTAACAATGCTACCAGTCATAGCTCAAACTTAACTCTATTTCCACAATCATCTGTCTACTTCTTCTCTAAAGCGTTTAGAGGCTTGTTTGCATTACGCAATGTATAACTGTCATTATTATTATTATTATTAGTATTATTATCATTATTATTAGTAGTATTATCAAACTACAAGTAAAGCTGTTTTCACATTCATAAACAAAATGAATCCTTTCCAATTTCCCCTCTCTGTGTTTCCTTATTTCTTTTCTCACACAAATTTTAATCATCCATATGGAATTTTAAAATATAATTGGACTGCATGACTAAGCATAAAAAGAACAAGGTAAAAATGGATTCAGAAAAAAGGACGATCTCTTCAAAAGATTTGAATCAGGTTGTAATACTATTAATAATCTAATCCTATTGACTCCCGCTAGATACCCATGTATCTGCATGCAAAGCTATGTATTCAACAGGTCAAACACTGAACTTTTTTAATAATCCACTCACCGGTCCAAACTCTGCAGTGTTCTTTTTGGGTGACGTACAGTCGGGCCAGTACCTGAAGCACTTCTCTTTGCCGCCCTCCTAGTAGGGGAGAAAATTAAGAATAACCAATATGCTAACTTATTTTCAATCATAATGGTGACATGTTTACAAAAAATATACATGTACATATCTGAGAAAAAACTTATGGCATGTTCTTTCTTCTCCTCTCCTAATTTAATTGGAGAAACAATGATACCTTTAAACATAATCACCAAATATTTCTGAAGATTATGTACAGAATGAAGAATGTATAGAAATACAGATGAATTATTACTGATAAGTGAGGGATGATATTGAAATTAAATATAGATTGTCGTCATCACTGTCGTGGTCGTTGTCATCATCGTTATCACCATCACCACTGGCGTCGTCATCATCATCATCATCATCATCACAATCACAATCACAATCGCCATCGCCACCATCATCATCATCATCACCATCCCTAACTCACCTCTAGCTTTGTCAGCATGGCGATGACCTGTGTTCCCTGTTCCCACACCATCCTCCACCAGTCACTAGCTGTGCTCTTTGTGGGGCTCTGGGCGGCTATGTAGTGAAGCATCTCACCAGCGATGGGCACCTTGATGGTCGATGCATTGATGTATCCACCACTATTCTCTTTTGATCCCGATAACTCCACCCGACAGTCCTGCAAAAGAGCAAAACCATTCCAAATTTCACAGAGAGCAAGGGATTAAGCACTGTGTTATCAACTTACAAAGGACTAGCCGTTTTAAGCATTTGCATTTTAAAGCCACACAATCTTTGCATTAATATGAAATGCATATTTTGCAATATTCCAAAATGAACAACTTTACTTTTTAAAATCTCAATTTAATGGCTTATGACAACTTTTTGTTTGTAATTGACGTTCAGCTTCAGCTTAATTTCTGTATGTTTCTGTATGCACTGACCCTATTCTTTGCACAAGGTTTTGATTTCAGTGGCTTACCTCATAGGGCAACACATCCTTGAACCTATTCCTCTTGACGTTGTCAGGAAGGCTAGCTGTGTAGCAGACTACTCCAGCCTTCTTCTTGGTAATCTGCTCATACTCTGTGAACACCTGGCCTTCTCTCAGCTGCTTCTCAAGAATTTTCCTCTGTCAAAACAATTGTAGAATATAGTCAAACCAGTCTACATAGACCATCGCAGGAGGCACAAATGTGGTATTTATGGCAAACGGTATTTATAGAAAGGTTCACTTTATACAGATAAATTACTTTTGTGGGAAACAAGAAGTGGTTGAGGGGTGGTAAATAATATATAGCTTTTATAGAGCGCCATCTATCTAGTTGCCTAATTCAGAGGCGCATTATTACCCTTGGTCATCAGGTACAGTATCACAATGAATTTACAAAACATTTTTAGAACAGGTTTATAACAAATAATGAACATCATTAATTGTGTGATGCACTATTCTAGCTTCACATCCTTGATCATTGGATACAGTTCAAATCCACACAATCATCTATTGCATATTTACAACTCCACTAGGAGCATGTAAGCCACTAGCAGTTATTTAAAAAAAAATAAAGCTAAATGCTCATTAACAGCCAATCAAATACCAATTCATACATTTGAGTTAAGAGCAACATTTGCAGATGAAACGTCTTGCTAAAAGCCTAGCATCAATTGGTTATATAAAAAGCTATTCCTTATCTTTTTAGAGTATGTATGAAATCAAACTTAAGCAAAATGAAACCCTACTTGCTGTCTGCCTTTCTTCTATTCCCAGACAAATTGAATCAAATTGTAAATAATTATTCCTTCGCAGGAAAGCGGATTCTTGAAAGACCCATGATTGTGCTTACCCTGGCATCTCTGGGATGTTTGGACTCCTCTACTTGGTCACTGGGCATGTCGCGGGGTCTCAAGAGAGTCAGACCGCTCATGGCAGCCAGCTTCAGTGGACCAATGTAGCCTTCACCATCCTTTGTAAGCTCATCCAAACTTTCATCTGGAGCAGTTTCCTTTGATGATGTTGCGCCTGTCACCTTCCCTGCCCTGTCAGAAGTACTGGGTTGGGCATGGTCAGTTTTTGGCTCTGAGGCCTTTGATGTGGAGGGGATGGGTTCGGAATGTGAAGGGGGTACAGAAGTGCTTGTGGAAATTACAGGTAGTACAGATGATCCAGAAGGAATCTGGGTGTGGAGTTCCAGTGAGGGTTCTGCAAACACATGGTTGGGTTCCTCTGGTGTCTGCGTATACTGCTCCTGCTGAGGAAACTGGTTCTGGAGGTCAATGCCAGCCATGGGAGATGAATCAAAATGTGCCATCTGCTGGGGAGAGCTGTGAATAACTACAGGACTACCTGCATGATTGTTGGGACTCCTAAAATGCTGACCGGGACTATCTAAGACCTTGTTGGGACTATCTGGAACCATTCTAGGGCTCTCTGGAACCTGGTTTGGACTCCTTGAGAGCCGAGTGGGACTCCCCGGATGCTGGTGGTTGGGCATCCCTGCCAGGACAGTCTCCATGTCTGTGTTGTTGTGTGGCAGCTGGTTGTGGAACCCTGGCAGCGTGGAGTTGACATAGTTCACATGGTTGAGTTGGTCCACATGGAGCATGGCATAGTGGCCTGGGTTCACCTCACGCATCTCAGGGTGCAGCTGGGGCATGGAGTACACCCTAGTCGGTGACCCTGTTGCTTGTCCATTCACCTGGTGACTGTAGGCAGCAGGGTTATAGGCAACAGAGTTCTCTGGGAGGGAGAGCTGAGAGTTGGAAAGATAGAATGCCTCCCCCATCCCTGGAGGGGGAAGCTGGAAATGGTGCGGGCTACCCACACTACCTGGAGAAAGGTTGGAATCAATGTCACTATGATCTGCAAACTCACTCGGTGGGCTAACAACAGACATGGAATAATCTGGGAATGAATTCATCAACCTGTTCTGGTCAATGGGTGGGCTCGGCAAGTTGTCTTCATATCCTGTCGGAGCACCCAATATGGACAGATCAGAGGGTCTAGCCTTATCTGCCAGGCTTAGAGTCAAGGAGGGATTGTATTCAGTCCTCTGCGTTGGGCTGTACTGTTGCTGCGGATAGGCCTGTCCCATGTGCCTACTGTAGACTCCGACATTTGGGAGGTAGTCTTGGTGTGGCTGTATTCTCAGCTGCTGGAATGCTTCAATGGGCAATGACTGTGACAGATCGCTGTGCATCTGCATATTCCCATTGCCATAAGAGTTTAACTCCTCTGCCCGATCTATTGCCTCTATCGCTTGTAACCTGCGACTCACAAGATCTGGACTGCTGCTAGTCACCATGTTACTACTCTGTCTCGCGAGGTTGGGAGTGCTAGCGCTCCCTCGTGGGTATGGTGGTGGCGGCTTGAACTTGTTCTTTAAGAGCTTTGCGGTGATGTATTCCTCCGTGGTGGGAATGTGCTCTGATGTGAGTTCAGGCACGCTGATGGTATGCACAATGTTCCCATGGGGCGTCTTCACCAGCAGTCCATGCTGAAGCGATTCCAGGGAGAAGTCTATGTTCTGAAGGGCATTGCTGTAGTTGGTGGAAATGCCTCCATAGCTGAGTCTGAATTGCTGGCGATAGTGGTTGTTGCGCGTCCTGCCATTATGTTGTCTCAGTTCAGCCTGCGGGTAGAGCATGCCCTGCTCCACATGGTGTGCATAACCATTTGGCTGCTGCTGGCCAAGATTGCTCAGACTCTGGCTCTGCTCACTGACCGTCAGCAGGCGCTGCTGCAGCCGCGACTGGATCAGCGCCTCGTAGTCTGGGCTCTGACGATACGCTGGCAGCGATGTCTGCAGATTCGTTGCCAGGCTGGGGTTGGATGAGTCCGGGGACACCTGTTGGTGGTAGGGTCCGCCCCCACCGTAATTCAGCGAGTTGATACTGGGGGCACTATAGACACTCCCGTTCTGATGCTGGTCAAGCATGACGAGGTTGCCATTGGAGTAGCTGTAGTCGTTGGGCGGTCTGTCAAGGCTCAGCTGGGAGGTAGTGAAGGGGCCGATGTCATAGGGATGCTGGTTGTCCAAGCTCAGCTGAGATGTGGTGAAGTTGGCGGTGTTATTACCGCCTGTGCTGATGATGAACTGCTGGTTACTCATCTGCCTGTCCATCATCATCTGCTGATGAGGTAGACTCTCTGTAAAGTTATACAATATAGGGAGTCCACATTACAAGTACAAACATAAATTAACCCTTGGTGCGAATTTAAATACCTATAAATATCTTGATGTGTTGCCCAGAAACAAAATTATCAGAGCTTATTGTGTTACCTAATATAACATAATTCTGTTAAAAATTAATTTATTTTTAGGCTCCTAATGTTGTATCCTAATGTTGTACATAAAAAATTATTGGCATAAGTTCTAAAACCATGCAATTAGGCTGAAAGTTTAGTTTCAAGCTTTGACTAATAGGTTAACAATATAGCAGTTTAAATACAATGTATTTTTATAAATATTATCATTCATTCCCTAGCCCCACATATTTGTGGTTTGGTAGTCCTACACTTCAGCAAGAAGATAACAAGTTTTTATAATGTATACAAGGAGAAAGAGCATAAATGTCTCTATTTTTAGAGCCCTATTTTGTTATTCTACCTGCTTTAGTTATTTTTTAATGATTTTTATTATTTCGTAAATCGCTATAATTTAGAAAAATCCTTAAATTGGCAACACATTGTGATATTTAAAAAATAGATTTTGCCGTTCAAATTGGTCACTTTGCGGCAAAGTCACTTCATATTTGTCCTGAATTGTAATTACTAGATATGTTCCACCTTCTTTTATGTCTTTAATAGGTCGACAAAATTTAGGAGTTGCCAATTTGTAGAGGAAAATAATGATCAATTTTGCCTTAAAATAGCTCTCGTCCTTGATGGGTTAACAGCGCGTCTTTTAAGCGCTTTAATATCAAGATCTGACTAGTAGGTTAAGAGTTGGTTAATATCTAAATGTCTCACCATCAGACGATGTCCCCTCTCCCATAATGATGCTGTCCCGATTCCCAGAGCTCATCCCTCCAGACATCGGATGTCCTTCCATCGATGGACTTCTCTCCCGATCGACCACGGTGATCACCTGTTCATCAGGGAATCCATCCACAAGGACCTCACGACTGCCGAGTCTTCACAAAGTCAGGGGGAAAAAAAAATCATGTTTTGGGTAGGCACATGACAGATACAAGCAAAGTGATCGCTGTTATTACAATTCTAGCTTTTGTTTCCACAGTATTTAATACTAGGACTATAACTTCTTTAACCGAGACTGTATCCTTTTCATTACAGCACTACTCATTTGGGTAGGAAATACACGGAGGCTGAGGGCAATTTTGTCCCGCAATTTTCAAAAATAGCCCCCTGAAATCAGTAGGCAGCCCCTAAAATTACCATAGGGTATTATGTGAAATATTTTGTGTTATCCATCAGATTGAAAAAATGGTCCCTCCCCCCAAAATTAAAAAATGAATTCTTTCACGATTGATGAACTTACTTGACAGTTTCCACGGTGTACTTGTGGAACTGCTGCTGCAGCTTGCATATCCTGCACACATACTTGGCCGTCTCCGCATCCTCCATATGAAACTGAAGCATATCGTGGGAGCCCGTCCTTCCAATCCCAAACGCTCGCCGATTGTGGCCCATGCTCACTACCTCGTGCCATCTATAGAGAGAAAATCAAAAGAGATTTGCATGAATAAAATGGTCGCCAACTGTGGCCAGGTGATCATCACCTTGTAACATCTACAGAAAAAAATGAAACAGTTTTTGGAATGAATAAAAATGTTAGGG
>JBAMJV010010127.1:0-96729 GCA_037951105.1 Echinarachnius parma
ACCACAATTAATTAATTTATGGTGGTATATAAATGTATATGATTTATTATGTTGTGATTTTAACATTTTACTATTTGTTCATGAGCTCAATATTTTTCTAAGTTTAATTTATAATAGTTCATATAATTGGTTGTTTATGATATTTGATTATTTTGTTTATGCCTTTATTTTGGTATAAAGTATTTTAAAATGAGTTTGCTAAAATATAATCATTATGAAAATGTTTACAAAATCACTAAATAAACTGATATTAGATAGATTTAAGTTTAAAATGCAATATAAGTTAATTATTTTCATAAAATCTATATGTATTTAAAAAATAGCAAATTTTGCCTCTTAAAGGGCATCAAGCGTGGGGATGCTACATAGCGGGTCGCCATTTTGAACTGGGTTAGTTTGCGCGCACCGCATGACACTGAGCTAACGTGCATTACGCACCGTGCGCAACGCGTATGCAAGATGGCGCCGCGCATCTCATTTGACGAATCTGAACTACCTTTAACTATGCTCTTGAACATTATTTTCTTCTTGATTTCAGATATGTCTATCAATGCAATAATGTTTAGCTTTTAATGAAAATGTTATTGACTGCAGGTCTTTTTGATAATCATATATGCTTTGTAATTAATTGCAATATTGATTTTGTAATGCTTGTGCAAATAAAAGTTTTATAAAACCAATAAAAACAATTCAATTTTTCTTGAAGAACCCTCTAAATCAAAACTTTGTACTGTAAAACATTGTATAAAGGGATCTAGAAACATCATCAAAATCCTTAAAGGTATGGTGACAAGAAAACTGCCTCAAAATTGGGTTTTACTGTATCTAAGGTAGATTTTCATGAAGATTACTAATACAAACAAATTTTCCTCGTGGGAAAACCCGGTAAAATAAAAAAAATCAACTTGTAAATTCACTTTCGGAACCCCCGTAAAAAAACTGAGTCCCGGGCGAACAAAAAATGACGTCATCTTTGTGACGTCACCTGCAGGCAATCGCAGTTTAGCTCGGTCATAGACGTACACGCTGAGTGCAATACTCACGTTGACACAGAGATATTATTTCCATTTGTTTCAATATTTGCAAACATTTGTTCAGGTTTATATCATGGACGATATACACTCAGATGTGTAGCTGCATCCTGCTACAATTCATTTCTTAGCAATTCTTAAGCATTTTCAGTAAAACCTCAATTTACAAGCAAAAACGAGTTTGTTTTACAAGCAAGTCATAGGCTCTGCATGTAAACAATGCACATTCCTCCGCATTGCTGTCTGCATGTGATGTCATGAATCGGGTGACACGTGCGCACATTCCAGCTCTGCTATAAATGACTTTTTTTAGGAGCATGGAACGCCGATGCGTAATAAAGCAAAAAAAGTTGCGTGAAATTTCCCTTTTTTTCCCAACTTAAGGATTTCTTTGAAAAAAAGAGTGTGGTATATCAATAAAGGCACATATTTAAAGCTATAAACCTGTATCAAAGCCGGGATTTCCCCCCTTCTTTAAAGTGATAGTGCGCACATTCCCGCTCCGCTATAAATTACTTTTTTAGCAGTATGGAACGCCGATGTGAAAACAAGCAAAAAAGTTGCATGAAATTTACCTTTCTTGCCCAACTTAAGAATTTCTTTGAAAAAAGAGTGTGGTATATCAATATAGGCACTTAATTAAAGCTATAAACCTGAATCAAAGCCGGGATTTCACCATACATGAGATTGATATCCAGGGATCGAAACACTGGGATAAATCCAGGGGCTGTCTTTGCAAACGTGTGTGCGATGTTTTGGACCGGGATTTGGTGGATATTTCAGCTCAAAACGGTGACTAAAACTTGTTCTAGTGTTGAATGAACCCTAAGTACGCAAGCTGAATTTTTAAGACCCTAAATGCGTAACTCATCAGTTTCAAAAAGATACCCTTTTCCCTGATTTTTGGTGTGATTTTGAGACCCTATTCACGATACGTACGTAACGTGCCTGATCGTAAAAAACACCCTTTTACGTGAATTCTTGGTCAAGCATGATACCCCCCTTTCTATGAGGACAGACCCCCCCCCCCCCCCCCCCCGGGGTCAAAATCGGTTCAGAAACGGCTGAAATATCCATAAATATAACAATTTGTGATTATTGTGGGGGCCCCACAATAATTCAATCATTTTAAAGCCCTTGAAAAAAAACTTGCTTAGGCCTATACAATTTTCAAAAAATTGATGATCTCTCTATTCAATCATTATTTTAACGAAAAATCACATGCACATTTTTGTATTTAAGATGGTTGAAACCAATTTGTTTTTAGAGAGCGCCCTCTTGAGTTTCAAAGGCTCTTTTTGAATGATAATAGGCTTTTTATTTAGTTGTTTGTAATATTGTTATACCTTTCGAGCATGGTGGAGTTATAATTATAAGTTTGTTATGTTTGATGGTGCAGGTTTTGGTTACTAAAATTCAGTTTGACCAAAACTCAACAATCCCTTTAAAATTTACTTGGAACTCTAAACGGTTCTCACACCTCATCACAACTTCATCATATTCATATTACCAATAATTATAAGCATGGAAAAGGTTTTGGTTTATCGAAGTTCCCTTTTGTTAAAAAAAAGACATTTACGATTGAAGTGTTCAGATTTTTGATTTTCCACTGGAAAGGTCATAATGTATCATGGTCCAATGGTGTAGACGCGTTCACACGCGAGTGCAATCAGTTTGTCGCTGGCTTCAGTACTAACAGTAGCAGTGCAGTGGCCGAGAGCACGATCATGACCCAGGACCAGCCCTAGTTCCACTGATCTCTAGATATGATTTACGCCCGCTTTACGGTTGAATGAGTAAGGGCGGTATGTGCTCTGCTACGTTCTGTTGATTTGTATGTAATTCTAGCTTATTGACATCGATGAGTTAGAGCCAATGATGCTAATTACCATCATGATGGTAAATGGGGGGTAAATGTCGCTGGTCCGTTATCGAGCCCCTGCCCCCAGTGCAGGGCAGCTAGCCCCCCGCCACAATCGACCTTTCGACTACCGCACTACTGAATTGCACGTCTTTGGGCCGTCTTTGGTACGACCTACACGACAGGGGTGCAAAACTGGTGCAGATTGACGGCGGCGTTGGTATGTGTACCCTTTTCACACAAAATTGTCTTTTGTCAATGTTTATGTTGTTTATTATGTCTTGAAATATGACTGTTTGAGTGCATCGATGAGGCTGAGCTAAGTGATGATGCAGAGCTAGTTTATTAATATTATGCGTAATGAATTGACATATATATGTTGCGAATCACCCCTGCAAGTCAAGGGGCTTATTACTGGTTGCGAATATGGTTTGCAGAATAGTGTGACCGCCCGTGGTTGTGAGTGTGCAATGACTTCGCAACTTTGCCTTTAGCTTTGGTAGTTTGGGGTTCAGTTGAGCCTGAGGTTATTCCATTAATTTCCATGACCTTACAAAATAAAAACATCCAATACCAAATGACAAATGTTGGAGCCTTGTAGGTGAAATTTCAGATAAAACATTCTTCAGATTTGCTCACTATATATGCTTACTTTTCCATTTAGCCTAGGACCAGCCCACATCTACAATGTATTGTAAATGGTCCTGATGGACCATTTACTGCTCACAGTGGTAAAAATCTACGGGACACAATTTGAACTACAAACAGAGAGAAAAGAACAGCATATCTAAAGTTAAAAATTGCATACCTAGATTGAAGCTGATTTTATGATTTATTGTACAAAATTTCATTTTCAAAATGATAAGTCATACTTACAAAAATCGTCATATAAGTTCCATTTCTTTCTCTTCCTGCTCGATGTCCCATCGTAAACAAAGAAAGCCCGCCCGCAACATGCGGAGGCCGCTTATTATTGTCCAAAACAAGCCAACTCGCGATCTGCAAGCATGCCCGCCGTATCCGATTTCGGATACGCCATATCAGAATTCGGATACGCCGTGTCAGAATTCGGATACGGTAACACGTGTGGTGTGGGAAGCTTGCGGGAAATACATGACAGTCATCCAGATAGCAGCAACACTTTCGAGAGGGATCACGACTGAGATTTTCTCAGTCTTTTTATTTTCCAAAACTGCAGATTTTCCATTTTTTTCGACATTTGAAGAATAATTTGGACCATTTTGGTAAGTTCATATAACACTTGTATCATTTTTAGGGCCATTCATGATTGATTTTGTTGAATTTAAGATAAGAATTTTGTGTGAAATTTTGACAAACTTTTTTTGTACTGTCCCACATTGTTCCCGTATAGCGCAGCATTACAATGTAGTGTTGTGTGGACCAGCCTAGGTATTCAAATGTAATTGTAGTGTCAATTTAATACTCTTCCTAGACGGAGTAGTGACTTTAGTAGATCCAAAGTGTGCATGCATGCATGTTTTGGGCAAAAAGGGGCGTGATCACTTTTGTTTTGTTTATTATGATTATTATGACTATTGCTGTTTCTTTCAGTCAAAATATCTTTCTTTCACTAAATCGTAAATGGCTCAGCCTCAAGTGGTATTTGACTATTTACATGGTATTGTAATTAATTCTTACATGTGCATATGTGTTACTTATATTCATATTGCATCATTATCGTCATTAGAATGCAAATATTTTTAATTTATTATTATTATATTTATTTATTTTATTATAATTTCATGTTGTAATTATCGGATCTGCTAGCTTGAAGTTGAATTATAATTTAGTATTTTAGTTATCTTTCATTGAAGAGTTTCTCGGGAAATAAGAACTACAGCTTCGTCTGTAAATACTCTCCCCAAGGATTATGGGCATGTTGTGTCGGTGACCATTCATGTTTTCATTCCCAGTGATTTAAATATTTCATTTTGTTTCTGTTTGCAGAATTGGTAAATCCTCTTGCATTTTTAGAGTTCCTGCATAAATAACAACTATACACAGCCATGTCGGTGTTGTCAACTCTCCCCAAGGATTATGGGTATGTGGTGTTGGTCGGAGCGGCCAGTTCTGTCATGGTTTCCTTCCTAGCCATCCAGGTCGGCAGGGCCCGCAAGAAGTATGGAATTGATGTGAGTTCCGTGCATGTCCCTATATAGTTGTTTTTTTTAGATGATGGTGGTAGTGATGGTGGGTGTGATGGTGATGGTGATGGGGGTGGTGGTGGTGATATGATGATGATGGTAATTATGGTGATGATGATGATGAGGATGATGATTATGATGATCATGCAATTAGGAATAATACAAATTATACAAATGATAATGTTCCCTATAAAACACATTACTACTGGGTATCAATATTTACCAAAATCTTTTTGTCTAATCAATTTAAACAGAATGAGTAAAAAGTCAAACAGAATAATAACAAATAACACTGAAAATATAATGCGGGGGACAATTTTTTTTATTTATTTTTTATTGAAGGCTAGTAAGGAGGGCTACAGCTTAGTTTAAAAGTTAGTCATTTTATACATGTACAAAGTTTTATTGCAATGAATGATTTTAATTTAACTGCAGTATAGACCTACTACATACATGCAGTGATTTGATTTACATGTATACGTTTAATGTTATTGTTTGTCATTTCCATTTGTAGTACCCGACTATGTACAGTGACACCAACGCTGCCTTCAACTGTGTTCAACGAGCACACCAAAACACGTAAGTCCCAAAATGGATCCATGTATTGAATGTGAACATGGGTTGAATCTGCTCTTTATCCCTTTTTTGATTATTTACTTTATTTATTTATTTTTTCTGACGTGAGGGCATAAGTATGATAATAGTTTGAATTCTCCATGGAAGAAAACAAACTTCAAAAAACTCTAGATCTATTCTAATGAAAGGGGTGGGAAGTATTGCTATCAATGAAAGAAGTAGAGAAAATTGTGAGGATCGAATCATCATCAACTCAAGTTTCAGCTAAATTTGTGGAGAAATTAAAGCGATTTCTGAAGATACTCGGACAGAATTCCTCAGGAATTACCCAAATTTCTTTTTCAATTTTAAAATTATTGTCTCTGATCTTGTGCTTGTGATATATATAATGAAAAACTTGCTAATTTCAATTTCATAATACACTGAGTTTTTAAGACAAGTTTAAAAGAGAATGCATCTGTTAGTTATCTACTCTATAAATAATGTTAATAGTTTTTTATTGCAAGCATTCAGAAATTTAATTGATTTGATTCTTTATAGTTGACCATTGCACTCCGAGGTCAAGAGAGTGGTGACCCATTGCAAGAACCGAGTGGGTCTTGTATTAACTCATATTGTGTGAATGATGGTTCATAACTCAAGGCTATTCTTTATTTTCTCTGACACAGGTTGGAAAACTACCCACAATTTCTGATGCTGCTGTTTGTCTCTGGGCTTGAGAATCCGGTATGAGCTAGCTTTTTAATTCTACCATTTTGTTTACAAATTACAGTTATCAAAAAAGATCATCTGTTAAGGAATTTGAGTTTGAGTTTGTAATTAATATAGCCCCCAAATACTTGGGTTCAAAGTCATGATGGTAACTTTAAAGTAAAGGGTAGTTCAGTTTTGGTAGAGAGGGCGCTGCACACCACAGTTTTTTGTGAGGTAATGAAAAACTGGCTGTCGAACATGCAATTTTAATGGCAGAATAAACTTTACTTGGTCAAAATCGGTTCAGAAATGGCTGAAATATCAATAAATATATTCGATCGTAATAAATTTGTGCCCCAAAATTATTTGATGATTTAAATTTTTTTTTTTTAAATGCTTACACTTTTTCAAAAATTTTCAAAAGCGGTTTTTAAATAGTTGTTGATGATCTCTCTATTTAATCATTATTTCAACAAAACATCACATGTATAATTTTGTATGACAAATGGTTGAAACCAATGCCTTTTTAGAGAGCGTCCTCTTGTGTTTTAATGGCTCTTTTTTTAATGATAACAGGCTTTTTACTTAGTCGTTTGTAATTTTGTATACTTTTTGAGCATGGTGGAGTTATAACTATTAGTTTGTAATGTTACTGTGCAGGTTTTGGTTACTAAAGTTCAGCCTTACCAAAACTGTACTAGCCTGAACTAGTCACTCCTGCAAAGGAATTGGTTCAATGTAAATCTCATTGATTATAATCCTGTCTTTTTATGAGAAGAACTAAATATAAAAAAAAATTAAAAAACGATGTGGCACTATCAGATGGCAACCAATAACAAACATACAGGTTCCAGAATACTAAATGCATGCAAGCACAGAGAGACATGCTCTGATGATATGATAGGTGCAATACTAATAGTAAAATGGTGTAGGATCATTGTGAATTAACCCGTTGCTTACAGGAACCTGGTGGGCTATGTACAAAGTCTATGGGGCTTTCAGAATCTCGAAGTGAACAGGTTAATTGGGTTGGCATTTGCAAGTTATATTTTACCCTTTAGCAGGTGTATCTAATAAAGCGGTGAAAGTTTCCTTAAAGGGATAGTTGAGTTCTGGTAAGGAGAGTACAGTTTTGGTGAAACTGAATTTTAGTAACCAAAACCTGCATCATTACATTACAAACTAATAGTTATAACTAGAAAGGAACACAAAATTACAAATGACGTAGTAAAGATCATGTTATCATTCAAAAAGAGCCGTTAAAACGTAAGAGGGCGCTCTCTAAACACTCATCGGTTTCAACCATTTTGAATAAAATATTGTGCATGTGATGCTTTGCTGAAATAGTGATTGGATAGAGAAATAACCAACAACTATTTAAATACCTATTTTGTAACTTTTTGAAAAGAGGAAGCATTTTTTTGAATTTTTAACGGCTGGTTCAAAATTCTCTAATAAACCCGGGGCCCCGGGTTTATTACAAATTGTTATATTTATGGATATTTCAGCCGTCTCTGAACCAATTTTGATCAAACAAAGATGATTTTATTATTTAAATATTATGCTCTTTCAAATTTTACACTCAGTTTTTCATTACCTCACAAAAAAAAAAGTAGTCTAGCGCCCTCTCTACCAAAACTCAACTATCCCTTTAAGAAACATAAGAAATGTTGTTCGAGTTCTTCTACCCCTTGAAACAGTTGTACCCCTTTAAATGGTATCCCATGAAGCACGTCAGACTACTGTTATTCAAATCATTGTAATTCATGTGTTAGTATCATTTCTTCTCTTATATTAATAAAATTAATACAAGATTAACTAACTTTGTGTAGGGCAAAATTTCTTATATACCCATTTTGTGTTGACTATTTTGATGTTTGTAAATACAGCTGCATTCTATTGGACATTGTATATGCCACTGCAATTCAGCTTCGAAGCTGCGAATGTGACATTTTGTTTGTTGAATAATTAGTTGTTTTTTTTAATACCATTATTTAAATGACTGATCATCAACCGTGCCGACACAAAGTTAGTGAATGTATTGTGTGTTTCCTTCTTCATACCAGAGGAGAGCTGCAGGGCTGGGAAGTATTTGGGTGCTGAGCAGGTTCGCCTATGCCCATGGCTACTACTCCGGAGGTAAGATACCCAATGTTAACACAGCTAGGGCTTGACACTAGCACTTGCCCGCTTGCCCAGGGCAAGTAAAAAATAGTTGATGGGCAAGTAAAATTTAATTGGCTGGGAGGTCTGTGAGTGTTCAGCAAGTTCGCCTATATGCCCATGGCTACTATTTCGGAGGTAAGATACCCAAATGTTATTAACACAGCTAGGGCTTGACACTAGCACTTGCCCGCTTGCCCAGGGCAAGTCAAAAATAGTTGACGGGCAAGTAAAATTTCATTGGCTGGGAGGTCTGTGAGTTTTGAGCAGGTTCGCCTATGCCCATGGCTACTACTCCGGAGGTAAGATACCCAATGTTAACACAGGTAGGGCTTGACACTAGCACTTGCCCAGAGCAAGTACAGATAGTTGATGGGCAAGTAAAATTTAATTGGCTGGGAGGTCTATGGGTGCTGAGCAGGTTCGCCTATGCCCATGGCTACTACTCCGGAGGTAAGATACCCCATTTGTTATTAACACAGCTAGGGCTTGACACTAGCACTTGCCCGCTTGCCCGGGGCAGGTAAAAAATAGTTGACGGGCAAGTAAAATTTAATTGGCTGGGAGGTCTATGGGTGCTGAGCAGGTTCGCCTATGCCCATGGCTACTACTCCGGAGGTAAGATACCCAAATGTTATTAACACAGCTAGGGCTAATTGACACTAGCACTTGCCCGCTTGCCCAGGGCAAGTACAAATTGGTGTCGGCCTGTCGGGCAAGTAAAATCTGATAAATTGTCTAGTTTTCTAGCCGATCGGGCAACTAATTGATTGTACAACTATGAGAGAACAATGTTATTTCATACACGTGTGTAAATCTCAGCTTGTAGTAACAGGGCAAGTAAATTTAATATTGGGGCAAGTAATATTTCAAAATTCATGATTTGACTTGCCCGAATAGGCAAGTATAGAAAAAAACTTGTGTGTGGGGCATTTCCCAATAGGCCTTCTGTTATTTGGCTTTAAAGGGATAGTTGAGTTTTGGTATAGAGGGCGCTGCACAAAATAATTTTTTGTGAGATAATGAAAAACTGATTGTCAAATTTGAAAGAGCATACAATTTTAATGACAGAATAAACTTTATTTGATCAAAATCGGTTCAGAAATGGCTGAAATATCCATAAACATAACCATTTGTGGGGCCCCACAATTATTTGATAATTTTGAACCAGCCGTTAACAAAATAAAAAAAAAAAAAAAAAAACAGGTTTTTAAATAGTTGTTGATTAACTCTCTATCTAATCACTATTTCAACAAAACATCACATGCACAATATTTTATTTTAAATGGTTGAAACCAATTAACTTTTAGAGAGCGCCCTCTTGAGTTTTAACAGCTCTTTTTTAATGATAACAGGCTTTTTACTTAGTCGTTTGTAATTTTTTTATTCATTTCGAGCATGGTGGAGTTATAAGTATAAGTTTGTAATGTAATGGTGCAGGTTTTGGTTACTAAAATTCAGTTTGACCAAAACTGTACTCTCTTTACCAAAACTCAACTATCCCTTTATTTAACAATACGATTTTGTTGTATCACTGGTTCAGTGTTTTATGTTCTAGAACCTTGTATTTATGTGCTCCCTTTTATCCCATTCTTTCAGACCCAAAGAAGAGGTCCCGTGGCACGTTCGGTCACTTCGGAATGATCGGCATGCTGGGAATGACAGTAAGAGGTGCTCTTCGTCTTCTTGAAGTCATCTAATTCAATTTGGATCAAAATTTGGTTATAAAGGGTAATTACTTAGAGTTTTTGGTTGTTTTGATATAGAACTTAATTCAAAGTTATTAAGATATAGTTATTGAAATATTCTGATATTTTGTTCCGTTTACATAGGAACCCCTGGCATAATAGACAATGCTTAAAAATTAGCACAGGCCCCTCTGGCCCAGGGCCACTGGCTGAAATGGGCAATCAAGTGTAACAGAATTTGTAATACTTTCTTTGTTTGGGGCTACTAGATTAAAGTTTTGGGCCACTAAAGTTTGAAAAATCTTGGTTTTACTTGTCCCGCTGGGCCACATTGAGGCAAAACAGATGATTTCTAGCATTGTGATAGGATTAGTGGGGAGGACGTATTCAACATTTCAATTAACAGACTGCCACTCCATGTGAGAGAAAAATATTGTAATATATGTTGATTTCAAACTACATGTAAGTGAGCGAGATATTAATGAACTAAAGCTCAGTCTTATTTCATACAAGATAAGAGGCCGATCGGGTCACTAGGGGACAAAATAGTGTGGGGCAAGGCATCCTATCATTAATCACATGGACCAAATGTTATACTGCCAAACATTTGTTAGATTTAACTCATGGGCTAAAATTACCGATCATTCAATTTCTGAGGAAATTTCAGGCCTTATAGACGTTCTTCGTAGAGTTAATATTTTCTTCTATAATACTGATTGATGAATTTGTCTTTTCTTTAAATCTGCCTTGCTTAAAACAGAAGTGCACATCATATAAGTGTATATTTGCAATCATTTTTAGCCAAGCATATTGGCATTGATGAAGTATTTGGTAATATAGAATGGTTTTGTGATCATTTTGGGACCCCACAAAAGATCTCTTGCAAAAAACAGTTATTAAATGCAGAAAATATGAACACATCTTTGTCATAATACATGTACATGTACTATGTACAATGTGTATTCTTAAGAAAAGTGACTATTGTAACTAGTTCTTAGACTATGACTACAATATGAACACATATATTATACCTCACTATGATTATATGGTTTATTTTAAATGTTGAACTTAACCAGGGGAAATTACTATTTGACCTTTTGTACTATGACTACAATATACTTCACATTATGAGTGATAATACAAACAAAAACAATATAATATCAATCTTTGTATTACTAATGGTGTAGAAGATTCTATTTTGATATAAATATATATATGTATAAATCTGTACTAAGTATGATTTCTTTGATAGTGTGTAATGATGGTTATTAGATGTGGTTTATTGTGTAATTGTTTTTTTTTCCAAAGAAATTAACTAATAATGCATATATTTCAATCAATCCAGTAAGAACAAAGTCAGGGTTTGGTGAAGTTCCTATTATATTCTTGAGAGCTACCAGGCAGCAACATTAATGACCAGGGCCCATATTCATAAAAACGCATTTGCATAGTTCCTTTCCAAGTATTAGATGCAATGTCTAAGCCTACAACAAGAGCTGTTTTTAGTTGCCAACTAGGTTTAACTTATTACGTAAGCTTTGTTAACAACTGTGTGTTGCTTACTTGGCCCTATTATTCAAATGGACATGAAATAGAACTAAAATAGTGTGATTTTAGGACTACAGATCCTGTTCATAATCTACATCATGGTAAAAGTCTTATCTTGGCATGGCCAGATCAGGGCCCATATTCATAAAAGCCTGCTAGTTTTAGTTCTTTGCTAAGTCTACTTTAGATGGCGTGGCTAAGAATTAAACTCAAGATAGTTTAGTTGCTAACTAGGGTTAACTTATTGGGTACCTATGGCCTACACAGCAGACCCTAGTTGGGGACCAGGAAAACTGTTTGTTGCTCAATAAACTGCACATAATACACTTGGCAAGGAACTACTGTAAGCTAGCCGGGTTTTTATGAATATTGGGCCAGGTCATTCGGCGTCAAATTGATTAGCACCTGGGCCCATATTCATAAAACCTCACTAGCTCAATTCTATTCTTAGTCTATTTTATATCATGGTATTTCTTATGTATGCCACACAAATGTTTCTTAGTTACAATGGTATACCTGGGTCTCTGGGTGAGCATTAGCTACAACGTTAATCCGAGTTGGCAGCTAAAGGAAAATGTCGATATCCTTAGCCCGATCATTGAAAATAGACATAGAAAGGAAGTTAAAGGAACTAAGCTAGTGTGGGTTTTATATGAATACAGGCAATGGTTATAGCCATTGGTAGTGCCCAGTATAAGAATTAAATTAAATAAAGCGTATGTAGGATGTCGACCTATGAGTTGAAATACATTTTTTTATTTTTTACAAGATTTGTACAAATTATATCTCAAAGTTGATAATAATGTGTTGTTGATAATTCATAGGAAGTCGTTTTGTGTAGGCATAAAAACCACTGCCCATACCATGTTTTGTATCTGAAAATTTGTATTGTGGTGGTATTAAATGTAATACATGTAATGTGTTTTGATTTATGAACTTATGAATCATTAAATACACTCAATTTGAAACAAGTTGAAAGCGTATTGTTATGAATGCCTCATTCATCTTATATATATTTTTTTTTGTATACAATTAAATAATCGTATACAAAATAGGATTCTGATATTGACACATATTTTCAAAATGAACATTATTAAAATCCTTGAACCAAACTGGATATGAAATCTGAACCTAGTGCTAGGTAAAACACCCAATATATTGGTTCACTTACAAAAATGTATGCTTATCCTATTTATGATAACAAACATGTTTGCCAGCCAGAGGTTTTTTCCCAACATAGCTACACATTCTGTATGCATTGTAGATTAAAAGTTTTGAATTCTATTTACAAGGAAAAGGTTAATTGAATAACTTGTCACCCAGGCAAGTAACTCGCATACAAATGGGGACATCCGGATTTCAGAAACTCAAAGGGAATGGGTTAAAGTGATCCATTAACTTTGTAAAATTCAACCAAAATCACTTGGAGCTTTCAAACTTCTCCTTTACCTTGTTGCTTGACATATGACTACAGAAGAATGAAATGGGTTTGATTTTTTAAAAATCTCCCTAATTATGGATATATTTAACATTGAATTTTAAAGCGTCTATGGGTCGCTTTCGACCATAGTCAAGAATATAAAAATTTGAATACTCCATCGTCCATAGTCTCATAATTTGGATACTTCTGGATAAAAATCACACATTGATTGTCTCCGTTTTCACTAGGTTATCATTAATCCTTCTCTATGAAAATCTCATATCATTCGATCTCAAGAATCTTACAATGTAATTAGTGTATGTGACCGGCTACAGTAAAACCCTGCACTTGTGGGTAATTCATGTTTTGAAGAAATTGGCATTTGAAGTTCACATAATGTGTTTTTGAGTGTAAAATTGTAACAATCATATCTTCCGCAAGTATAATTGACCAATTTGTTAGAACAAAGCCTTTCTAATGGTATGAAAATCTACATTTTTATTTTTACCTACGTACAAGTGCAGGGTTTTGCTATAGCCGGTCACATATGATTGAAGTCTCAAAATATTAGATACCGTAATGGATCACTTAAACCATTCCATCCTAAAGACACAAATGCATGTTACGCAGAATAAATCAAACGCTTACATATAAAATATCTGTTTTATATAAAATATGAATAGTTTTATTCCTGTTAAACAGTCATTACTGATTGATATTAGTTGACAAAAATATGATTCAAGGTAGAAATTAAAGACCCATGAGAATATATACCTCATTACCATTATAGTAATAATTGAATAGTTTACGTGATTAATTTGGTATTTTCGAAAGAGGTAGGCGAAAAGCCAGGGGCCCATTTCATAAAACTTGTCCAATTGTAAATGTCCAATTATTGTTACATGTATACTAGCTGTCTATCAGCATTACTGCTGTTTCATCAAAACTTACAATTATTGAAACATACATTTACAACAATTGGAAAAGTTGTATGAAACAGGGTCCAGATATTGACATTTTGAGGTACCTGTAGAATTGTAGATCAACAATCAGTGTATCTATCCAGTATGTCTCAATTCACTTTAATAACGACATACAGTAATCTACTTATACAAAACACATTATTTGACAGAAATTACATGCTTTAATTGATCACAGGCCTATTTTCCTTGTTGCCCTACCCCCCCCCCCCCCCCCCCCTACCCCCTCCCCCTCATATAGCTACAAAAATAATATGCTGCCAAAGAACATTGACTTTAATACAGGTTCAATGCAAACATGCATATAGTGTGTGGCTACTCGTATCATACCAATTATAATTATGTGTTAAACTACAGCTACAAGAAAAACAAACGGGCGATTTCCAATTCTTACGAGAGAAAACCAACCCTACACGGTTATGAGGAAACTTAGCTACTACATAAAAATACTAAAACCTATAATCAACTACAGTCAAACCTGTTTCAGCAGCCACCTGTCTACAGCAGCCATCCTGCCTATAAAACAGCATAGTGGCCAACAAAAATAATCAGCTGCAGAGAAAATCAGTGTTATTAAAGGAACCTGTCTATAGAGGTCCCCTGTCTACAATGTCCACATTTTTGTTTCCCTAATGTGGTCACTATACACGGGGTTGAGTGTAGTCGATTAGATTTGTGTGTTGTTGTTTTTGGTTATATAAATTGCAGCTGAAAGACCTATATAAGACCTATATAATGCTGATAGAGGTTGTCCTGGCACCATCTGTGGAGGCCTTCCGTCGCCACCTGACGGAAGAAACGAAGTAAACACCGGAATAGACTTTTACTTGCACTTTGTAAATAAGCACCTGTGCACCCTGTGTATGCACACACACACACACAGTATCTGCAAGAATCTTCAGGATTGAAGGAGGCAGATTAACCCGAAGAAGAAGATATACCGGCTACTTCCAATTTGTCCACAAATACAACAATGCCTAGACAACTCCGAGGAGACGCAGGGCGTTTGTGATGGACAGTCCGATGAGACCAAGCAAGCCGATGTAGCCATAGACTCCGTTCATCCTCTTGCTTGGGTCTGAAAGAACAAGTTGAGCAAAGAAAATGATTGAACCCGTTGCTTACGGGAACCGGGTGGGCCAAGTACAAAGTCTATGGGGTTTTCATAATCATGAAGGGAACGGTTTAATGTTCAGATTAATCTTTTATTGCCATGTATATATATATAAAATAATTTATTTGATATAAATATAAATATAATATTATAAAAACACAAAATTTGATTCCAGACTCTCGAATGCACAAGACAATTGAACATTTATACACGGTATACATAGAACATTTAAAATTGAATATCATAATACTAACATCGTGTAAAATATTGTATTACATTGGCAAGCAGTTAGGTAAAAAAGATAATATCATAATTCATACAAGTATAATTGTGTGCTGGTGGAAAGGAAGATGATATTTTACTTTGAATTGAGATAAAGCAATTACTACAGACTTGTGAAAAATGTTCAATCCTCTTTTATTTAAACAAGCTGTTAAAACGAGGTTTCTAATATTAGCAAGGTAATTTCACAGGTCCGGGTTTTAAGTACTTTATTATTTTTAAGCCCCGATACAACGAGAAATCTGATATAACGAGGTAAATTAAATGGGCCAAAGGTGCTTGTTATAATGAGGTTTCACTGTATACCTTAATTATGATCAATAACAGAATATTTCATTTATTGTTTTTAACATCAGCTATATAAAGCAAATGTACATACTTCCAGTGTAGTAGCCATGGGCGTAGCTGATTCGGCTCACAATCCAAATCAAACCCAACACAGCTGATGCTCGCTGGAAAGGGAATAAAGATAAGAAAAATCAATCAACTTTGAGTCTATGATTGACATGATGTGGTTACAACCTAGTTGGCTGAATGTGTATGGGTCTTACAACCTGAATGATTGAATGCCTTCATTAAAGCAATGAAGGTGTTCTGGGGGTGTATCACACAAATTGTAAGGTAAACTTCAAATTATACTGAGCCATATGAGGCCTTGGAATAAATCACATTTTAAGGGGAAAATACAAACATTTGAGACTTTTAAAGAAATTTTCCATGAAGAACATGAAATCTCTGTGATAATAGAACATATAGCAACTAATAGATTTCCATCATTTTGAGTCCATCTTGGAATTTAAGTTCAACTGATAATCTTTGTGAAATCCCCCCCCCCCCCAACTGATAATCTTTGTGAAATCCCCCGGCCCTTTTAGGGTTTAATAACGAATTAACTCATCAATGAACACGACGGGTCCACTCGTGATGACCACTTATTAGGTCTTCACTGTGTGGTCTTTGTAGACCAGTTAGAACCATCTCCTGGGATATATGATTGGAAACAAAAGATTTACAGTTCCAATGTAAATGAGCTTGTCTATAAAGACCACCTCCTTGTGAAGACCCCACATATTTAGGCCTTTATCCATCAGTGGTTTTTATCGACCCGTTATATGCAGGTGTCACTTGTATGACGCACCTCTTGACCCCCGGGAAAGGTGCGTCATTGTACCGATGTGCGTCACCCTTTTATGAACCATGACGCACCCTCCGTCAGAAAAGAGACTCACCATTAGGAAACATTGACGCATATTTGAGTCAAAATTGTGATGCACTAACTATTTCATGCAAATGACCGACCCATGACGCACATCATTTTGCGCACCAGAAAGAAACCTTGCCAAATTACATGACGGTCCTATTGACGAACCTTAAATGTGACGCACTCATGGTAAAGTGACCGACTATGACGCACACATGGGTCAGTCTTGTGACTGACCTTTTGCTTCCATGACGGTACTGTGCGCCATCAATAGGGGAGTACACGACGCATCCATGACGCACCTTTCTGGGGGTCAAGAGGTGCGTCATACAAATGACACCTGCATCAATGTAAGGACTGCAAAGACCACCTGCTAGTTAAGACCACTTATTCTGTCTTCATTGAGTGGTCTTTATAGACAGGTTTGACTATAGTCTATTATATAGAGTACTTACTGGGAAGCCAAGACCAGCGAGGAGCAGGAGGACCAGGAACTGAGGATAGTTCTCCAATCTGTGAAGAGATAAATAGAACAAAAGTGTCAGATTAGAAGGATTTTTGTAATACTTTTGAATCATACAATTCACTCTTCAACCATGAACAGAAACACTATAACACTTTAAAAAACAGTTTGTTATGCAGGGCCAACCATACTCATAAAAGCCTACTAGCTTAGTTGCATGCTAAGTCTATTTTGTCTGACGTGGCTAAGAATTTAAAAAACATTTGCACTTTTAGTTGCTAACTAGGGTTAACATGTCATATAGTAGATAATCTAAGGCTTACTCAGCTAAACCTAGCTGGGGACTAGAAAACTGTTTATTGCTCACTAAACCGTATCATTTGAAATATACTTAGCACAGAACTAAGCTAGCAGGGTTTCATGAATATGGGCCCTGGTCTCTACACTATCACGTTATTTTGCTAGTAGCCATGCAGGTCAGAAAGATGAAATATTTTTGGTTGGCTGGAAACGGAACAACTACTGGTCCAAAATTATATCTCATTTTCATAAAGTCTCCTCTTAAAAAACCTAAATTTACTTTACTATCAAAACTGCTGTTTATGGATGAGTCTTGGGTACAAATACTTCCAGATTTGTAAATATGTGACCTTACACCACAAAACGACCAATAAGTCGGGAAAACTGATTTTGCTGATTTTGATATAACATTAGAATAGAAGCCATTACCTTTAAAATGGTATATAATTTGTCATCTTTGGACTTAGCAAACCCTTTTAAAATGAATGCCAAAGATATGGAATATTGCTGAAGCATTTTTAAAATAAGGGAGAAACGGGCCGCTTAAAAGATCAGTGTCTATTCAAGCACTGTTATGAGATCACATTTATTAAATGAAAAATTGATATTTAAACATGATTTTCGAAGCTCAAAATGTCCCAGAAGGTAGATTAAGATATGCTTATTTAGGAAATACCAAAATCCTAAATCTCATCTTTTGAACTAATTTTTTACTATTTTAGCTAATAAAGGAGAAACTACCACAGCGACATAACGGTCGTTTTGTGGTGTAAGGTCACATATGGTATTGTTTTAATTCTTGAATAAATTATTCTATAGGATTACAAACTAATTACTTGTAATTAGCATTCTGATGGGCTCTTTAAATCCTAAATACTTCCAGATTCCTGAGTACTTTCAGATTTGTAAATATTGTATCAGTTGTTCTAAATAATTATTGAATAAATAAATACATTATTTCAAAGGATAGTATAAATACTTACGTATTCTGATGAGCTCTCTGGAAACAGTTGAATATCTGGCTGTCGGGACTGTACATGGTAGGATACTGGAAAAACAATAGAAAATAATAGAAAGTCAATTAATACAACAAAAACAGTTGTTCTCTTCTTCTTCTCCTCATTTCATCTGATGAGAGCGAGATGGGTAGTCTAGGATCGAGACCCTCGATCGCATGCTGAACTCTGTCGCGTCACCGGTAATAATCAGAGCCGCCCCCCATAATAGATAGCGCCGCCAACGAGAGAGATCTGCACATCAGCAGTGATGGCTGCCACCCGACCCCCTCAGTCTCGTACATCAACTCGCTCTGCCCTCGCACGGAGTGCGCCATCTGACGGCCAATTATAATATGGCATCTAAACGATAAAACAAAGTCTGGAACAAGGACTACGAGATGGGTTGACTTTGGCTAGATTGAATACTGCAATGTACCATCTTGTAAGTTGGAGCCCTCTATATGTTATGCACAATTTATAGATAACAATTATTTCTAATTTTGATATAGGGCCTACAGTGGAACCTCGTTATAACGATCGATGTCCTTGGGACCATGAAAATTACCTTGTTATATCTGGTTTCTCATTATATCAGGGTAAAAAAACAAAGAAATATAAAGAGCTGGGACCAGCAAAATTACCTTGTTATAAGAGGGTTTTGTTATATATCAGAGCTCTTTATAACGAGGTTCTACTGTACTGTATTCATCACTAAAAAAAGGGAGCTGCATTAGCTAAGTTTCTACAACTATTTTATTAAGTTATGCATCTATATTTTAAACATGATAATCTCTGAAGTACAAAAAAGTGACATAATTAGCGTTCTTCTCTACTTTCTCAACCAACAATTTGTAAATATTTTTTTCCCTGAGATCAAACAGCTAAATTGCTAGTCCAATATTAGGAATCTGTTAGAAGATAAATTAAATATATAATGCTACAAATGCGTTGCTTTCTAACCTCAACTTTGTGAGTCTTCCTCGCAAACGACACACGCTCCGCGAGGTATCCGACCATGAACATACTACCAACAGCAGTCAAAACGACATAGCCAAAGTCAAGTGGAAGATCTGCAAGTCCAGTCATTTTTATCAGAATTAGCGGCTAGAAGCTTTTTTTATTTGATTCTGAGTTTTCGACACCGAAACAATCTGTCGAAAGAAGAGAAAAATAGAAGGAATAATGCAAGAACCATTCCATTTCTCACCTCAACTTTGTATTTCTTTCGTGCACCTCCAACCTTGCCGCCCAGGTACGCGATCATGAAGGCACTTCCGACAGCAGTCAGGATCACAAAGCCGAAGTCGGCGGGTAGAGCTTCTAGGCCACTCATGGTTTATCAGCGAAGCTATTTATTATGCCGTTAGAATCTGATCATATTAAACAGTCAAGAAAGACACACACATAAATTATTACACAACTTACTTAATACATAATATCAAATTAAACCAATCATAATTCAGTTCCAAGGAGAGAGCCAGGGGGGATCAAGGGTGGAGCAATTAAAGCTCCTTAATTAATCCACTTGCAGAGGGGGTTTCGAGACTTTGACTTTGAGGTCATTTGTTTCATATACACACAATATTTCTTCCTATTTTCACCCAACTAGCAAACTAAAAACACTTTTTTTTAAATACCTGAACAGTTGAATATATGACGTAAATTATGCCATTGCCCCGACAGGACATAATTGCCTAATCGAATACAGCATACTGTATGATTTTGTATGTTATATCAAGGCAAGAATTTGCCTGAATTAATGCATAATTTAATTTTAATTTTATTTTTTGGTGGGGGGTGGCAAATTGGAGGGCATATTCGTGTATTAGGCCCCACCACTGCTATACTGTATACATATTATCTAAGTCCTAACCCTATATAACCCCAAACTAAACACTTAACCCTTTGAACCCTGAATTATTTGCATATTTCGTGAGCTATACCCTGACTTATTTGACATAATCCGCATATTTGACTAATGTCAAAAATATGTCAAATTTATGAAATAAATTTTCTTTATAAGGGCCAAATATGTTTTCTTATCAATGTAGGTGACACAAATGAACATAAACTCTACCTTTACAACCAGTAGGCCACTTTTTGGTGCCAATCAGCATAGCAATTGACATTTTGCTCCCCGATGCACAAATATTCACCCCGATGCACAAATATTCACCATCACCATCTTGACCATGACCACTTGCTCCATCGGCACACCGTCTATGATCTACCCCGCTTGTACCGGGCTGGAGGTGCTTAGGAACCGCTAAATCCACCACCATAGCCGCTGCAACCTCATCCTCCGTATCCATTTTATCCTCAAAATCACTACCCTGACAATATTCAGAGTCATCAATGTCTTCCGCGGATTCTCCCAGTATTAGTGCACGAGCACTAACTGTTTTTCTTGCCATTTTCCCCGCATTTTTCACTTTTTCTCCGATCAAAATGCAAGAAAACTGTGCCTGCTATATCACAAGTCCGTATAAAGCCGTAACTGATCTTCACCTGATCAAAAGGGGGGGGTCACATGTCGAGCTGAAAATAAGTCACATGACGTGAGGCCTCTAAAGCGGCCTCTAGGGTTATTTTACTTTCTCAGCGAGGCCGCAAAAGCGGCCTGCAGGGTTCAAAGGGTTAACCATATAACCCTAATTTGGTGGCTATAGGTCAGATTAATGGCTATAGGTCAGATTTAGTGGCTATAGGTCAGATTTAGTGGCTATAACTTGGCTACATAAGACATACAGTATAGCAGTGGTGGGGGCCTAATACACGATATTGCCAATTGGAGAATCCCCCTCCCATTAATATTCTATTATTTCTTACAAGTTCATTAAAATGACATGTCATAAAGAAAACAATAATTTATCTACAACTGAAACATAAACAAAAAACACTTGATCAGATCATTCATAGTACAAATTGCCTTCACTTTTTTTTGTACCAACTCGGCTCAGCTCCGCCCATCAACAATAATATGACGCGACATACAACTCAGATTATTGTTCATGATATTCAGATATTATGCTGTTTTTTTACAAGCCCTAATTCTCACAAATGCACACCTCACATGCACCCCTTTATACCAATTATCTAGATTCTGTATCGTGCTGAAGTGAATTGAGTACGATACTACGACCATAAGCGTATTGTACACAATATTATATCTTGTCATGTTATATCAAGGAGATACCTCCTTGGTTATATAATATGTCTGCACTCAGTAACATATAATTTCAGCGGTAGATATATGTTTCAGCGGTAGAATAGCTCATAGACATATGTTACAATTACCAAATCTATTCAATCGAGCATCATGAACATTACTATGATTCTATGAAACGAAGTATAATAGTAAGGAGCTCATACCTGGATCGTTCCTTGTCTGATTTGTTGTTGGACAGTCGAAACTGATGACCGCACTGTTCAAGGAGCTAGAAATTGTGCATGTGGAAACGTGTAGATAGGCATTGGCCCATTGCAGACATTGTACCTGTGCATGCACAAAAAGGGCGTCTTACTCTTAGCTGCACCAAACAATGGTATCATGATTCAGCAAATTTTTTTTTTTTCCACCGAAGATATACATTATAATATGCCTGGTGCATTTAGGGGCCTTGC
Organism: Echinarachnius parma; assembly: GCA_037951105.1. Lineage (NCBI taxonomy): Eukaryota > Metazoa > Echinodermata > Echinoidea > Clypeasteroida > Echinarachniidae > Echinarachnius > Echinarachnius parma. The sequence continues at coordinate 22,108 of JBAMJV010010127.1, forward strand.
AAAGTTAAACAAATTTCAAACATACAAATTAGATTTGGAAGTGGGTGGGTGGGTCCAGGGCCATTTTGGATAAAAACAAAAACAAAATTGGAACCCCAACCCCCCCCCCCCCCCCAAAAAAAAAAAATTAGTGTCAAAAGCTGCACTTTACTCGTCTCCCGCCACAATAGTGCTGGGACCCGGAAGGAATGTCAGGATCGGAACCGGTCCGGAATGGTCCGGATAAAAAAAAAAAAGTTTGCATATAGCGGGGTGGGTGGGTGATGGGGTGAGCTCTATCCAAATTTTATTTGGATGTTTTGAATTTTTAAAAAACTTTGCAAGGCCCCTTAGACTGTACTTTTGTATGAGCATCTCCCACCCTAGACCGAAAAATCAGTCTAATATCCACTGAGACAGTGTTTCATTATCATTTTACACTATCTTATTCCCTCTTCATATTGTTCTGTATTATCAATAAACAAATCAGATCAGTGGCGTATATATAAATAATAATAATAATAATAGACATTTATATAGCGCATATTGCAAAGAGCCTCTAAGCGCTTAACATATTTACATACAAATTAACACAATTAACAAAAACTAAATCTTTAGAGTATAAACATACATATATATATAAACAAAATTAACTATCAAGAAAAGCTAACTTAAACAAATGAGTTTTTAATCTTGATTTGAAAGTATCTACATTGTGTGAAGTGCGAATGTTGAGGGGTAGATTGTTCCACAAGAAAGAAGCGGCGTAAGAAAATGATCTTTCACCATAGTATTTTGAGGTAATTCGTTGTGTGCATTCCAGGAGTGACTGAGTAGATGATCGTAATGTTCGAGTAGGAGTGTAGTGGTGGATTAGATCTGTTAAATAGGTAGGAGCGAGGCCATGATAGGCTTTGAAAGTAATGAGAAGGATTTTGTAGATGATACGAAAGCGCGGTCTGACTGCATGGGGGGGGGGGGGGGGGGGGGGGGGCGCAAATTATTGGATGCATGGTGGCAGACAGAAATATTTAGATTTACTCTAATATCAGATTTCAGTTTACTCTATCCCGATCACGAATCCGCGATCCGACGATTTTTCGGTCTAGCATTATTATGGTGGTAGCTATAAAAGAAAGCAAATGAAAAAGACAATTCATACTTTAGCTATAGGCGTGTACAATACTTTGTTTGTATTCTAGAAAGGGCCGCCCGGGCAGTAAAACTTCTCACAGACAAGATTTTCCCTCAAGAAATAGAATAACTTGTCTCTTTAGAAATAATGATTTTCTCCCCACTTCGGGGGAGGGGCCGTGGCCGGGGGGGGGGGGGGGGGGGGGGGGGGTAATACACAATTATTATCTATATGCCGCCGATGATAATCAGTATATTTTATACACCTAAACAAGAAACTACATCGCACACACACACACACACATTTCTTTCCTTCAGTTTTTCTTATTGCTTCATTCAATACATTTCCATGACAAAAAAAAAGAATATCGCGCTATAATATAGCGCCAAAATAGTATTTACTTATGAATAAATGCTTTTTTGTAATGATTATATCGTAGTTAAGTGTTGTAAGTTTGAACGAAAGAATAATTGTGATCAGATGCCCAACTCCACATATAAGTATGTGCATTGAAATAAGGACAATGTTTATATTTGGGTATATAAAGGCAATAGTAATATTGTTTTTAAAAACATATCGCGGTACTTATGTCGGTGCCATTGCAATTTCTTTTGACGATTTATAAAATGCTATTATAATTTTTTTAAATATGAATAATGAATACAGTTATTGTAGTTCAAACGCCATCGATATAAAAATGTACCGATTATATTGATGCATTTGACTGAATTAGATTTCTAATTTAGATTTTGTGAAAATAATGTGTACAAAGTATTGTTTGGCGTAAAATATTATAAATTGACTAATGCACCGTCAACATTTTAAATAACAACAACAACAACAACAACTACAACAACGCATACTTTTACGAAGCGAAGTTTCGCATGCATGCTGGATCGAGCTAGGGGAATTTCCCTATGACGAAATCACGTGTTTTGAACGAAAGTGTCACGTGCATCTTGCTTGACTTTTTACGATGACGGCGGCTAAACTTCCACCACTCCCTACCATTCGAGAGATAATTCGCCTGTTTGGGCTGCGAGCTGAAAAGCAGCTGTCACAGAACTTTATTCTCGACCTGAAACTCACAGGTAAGTGTCCTCAAAAAGGTGGGATGGGAAGTAGTTTGAGAAATTAATTAACCTTTCCGACTTAAGTCTACGTGCGCGTGCGGGCCGTGCCAGCCAGCGGCTCGGCGGCTGGTGTCGTGCCCCGGTCGTCGGGATGGATGCATGGATCAGACACCCCGACCACCCTGCAGCTGCAAGTGCAAGACTCCCAAGAGCAATGTTGGCAACCAAGCTAAATTGGGCCTGCATTATAGCTTAAAAACTGTTTTTAAAAGTAGTTCTCTAATCTGCTTGATAAATTGTTTTGCTTGTTTCTACTTCTAGATCTAGATGAGATTTACACTTGTACACATTATTTTTCTCGTAATTAGAATAAACTAGACAATTAATGAAATATTACCTGCCTGACATCAATTTGTACATGCTCCAGGCAAGTGCTAGTGTCGAGCCGGGCCCTGATGCACATAGCCCGCTGTCCCATTCATCGTGTATTCCCATTATATGGCTTCGCCGAGCGCCGGTACAGCCGAAGTGCGCTTGCGCATGAAAATCATATGAATATTTATGAGGCGAGCCCCACGCACACGTGCCAGAGCGCTCCACTGTGCATGCACAAAAAAGTACGACGATAGCTACTGTGTGGCTAAAAATATCGGAATGGCAAAACCATGCATAATGCCCATGTCAACAACTTTATCAACACTCGCACACAAGAAAGTGGATATGAAACAATCGAAAAAAGTATGTAGAATTCAGAAAAATTATCATCTTTCACATACAAAATTTTCGAAATATCGAAAACTTACCTTATAAATGGCATCCCGAATAGCTCAAAATCCATTTTGGCGAAAAACAGCAGGTGAAGATTTTGTCCAAAGAGTAGCGTATCGAATTTGGTATCAACGTGTAGAATGGGCGTTCAGAAAGCCAATGATGTAAGCATTGAAATGAATTGTGGGAAGAGAATGCAGCGAAAAGGGTAAACCCTGTGCTATGTCCAGACCGATACCGCTCCGATACCACATTTTCATGGCATGCATAATCGACCCAGAAGCCAGCCAAGTCTCGTAATGAGATGCGTGTGCACGCGATCAATGACGTCATGCATACATTATCGTTCGCGAAAGGTACCGCTCGCTGGCTATGTGTGATGTAGGTATTCATTGACATCGTTCATTCATGAAAGTTTATGTGAATGCGGTTCTTGACTAGCTCTTAGTCTTACTTGGTCAATTAGCATGGAAAAGAAAAAAAAACTTCAGAACATATTTTCTCATCCTCGCAATGATATGGGGAACTTAAACAGTATGTTCCTCACGGATGCTTCTCTGTTTGAGATTGGGCATACTTCACATTTATCTACAAAGAATTGTAAATGGTCCTGGGACCTGGTAGGACGGCATACTTGTATGCCTTTAATACAAACATGTGGCAAACCAGATGAAAAGAAGATGTACATTGGATCGGAAAGGGAACAAGCCGAGATGAGTCCCGTTTAGAATTGAGATTGTCCAGAAATCCTGCATGTCAACAGGATTTCTAACTACCTGTATGTGCATCACTGTTGCTCCGCTCTGTCCTGGTTTACCGCCAAAAACCACCCAGCCGAGCAGGGTTCGCCGAGCCACAAGATGTCCTCTTTGCTTTGTCTTGCCATCACCAAGATGGAGTCTTGCGTGATCGACACCTATGAGTAGATCGACTGGTCCATCTCCTCTGTTGAGCATGTCAAGGCTGAAAATCCTTGTAAGCTCCCGAACTTCAACCGTTGCGATGTTGTCGTTGATGACATCTAGTCCAATAGCTTGCACAGCAAACACCCGGCGGTCGTACAACGACTCCAGTTTTACCTGGTACCGCATAGAGTCCACAGTCTCCGTATCACCTCCGACCTTTGTGATCACGATTTGAATCGGATCACCCTTGAGATCAAGTCTTTCTGCTAGCTCCCGTCTGATGAGCGTCACCTGAGATCCCGAATCAAGCAAACAGTTGCCGATGACTGCTCCCTTCGGACCACGAACCTTGACTGATACAATTGGTAGGAGGGTGTCACTCGATCCAATGCTAGCGATGTCCACCGTACTCTCCTTGTGTTCAGCTGTTGTTGAATGCAACAAGGGATGATGAAAGGAAGAACAACGGATCTTTTGACACTGATCGATCCAATGATCGTTGGATTTGCAGAGCCAACACTTGAAGTCCGGTTTACGACCGTCGTTTTCCTTGTCCTCTCTTGCCACTTGATGTACGGAGGCACCCTGCATAGTTCTACTATCTGGCCTCCCGTCCCGAATCGGTGCAGACGCCCGGATACGAGTCTGCAACTCCCTACTCATCCATTCCATTAGACACTTCAGAGATGGTGAATTCTGTTGGCGTAACCAAATCTTGCGGTCTTCATTGGTCAGCTTTCGCTCGATAATCGCCAACATGTGAGAATTGTTCATATCCTCCTCCTTGCCTACTTCCTTGAGGATGTTGTAGCTCCTCCTTACTAATCCGGCCAGTTCAATGAACCTAGCATCCTCACCGTCTTTCAAGTTCCTGAACTTAGTGATGTCATAGATAACAGCATCTGCGATATTTCTAGCATCACCGTAAATAATGTCGAGCTGCTCCCATGCTGCATCATAGTCTGTTCCTACACCTAGAATCAGTTCGAGCGGTTTACCCTGCAGACTAGTGCGCAGAATGGTGATGCAGTCCCTGTTCTCGTATCTTGACTCGATAAGATGCTTGAAGTCTGATTTGAAGGTCTGGTACTCTCTAACGTCTCCTGAAAAGCGTGGCAGCTTTGGCCTTTCTATCTGCACCTTACATGCTGTCGTTCTTCTAGCATCTGTCCTTGAGCTGTCATGCACGCTATCATCATCTCTACTCTCTACATAATTGGCAGCCTTCATCTTCATCTGCATGAAGGTTTTCATGCAGTTGTCCATCCAGACCTCTTCCGCTTCAAACTCGGCGTCAGTTTGAAGAAAAAAAAGTGATGGCTCGCCTAACAGGTCGACCTCCGCTCTGTGCTCGGAAAATGTTTGGTTATACTAACATGTCTTGTGTGGACCAGTCACCAAGTTGTTATCATATGAATTTTGATAGAACAAGGGTTCTGCTGGACAAATTTTGGAAGTTTTTGGTCATCTGTTTGTGTGTAATTTGAAGAAACATTTTGGACTTGAATTTTGCCTACAGTACTACAAGCTTATGTACAGCCATGTTAGCAGTACCATAGCTAAGTACACACTCCATTGAATTTATTGACTTGTTTGGACATTCTTTTGTATCTGAAGCACTCAAGCCAACACACCAATTGAACTGGGACAAAAGATTTGTTTGCTGTAAATAGTGCATCTAAACAGCTATTCATCATGAACTGGCCGTGTACTGCCATCTTGTTTGCACTGATTGTGTGTTGCAATAAACATGATAAACAAGTATGTACAATTAACATTACGAGAAAATCTAGTTATTATCCAAGATTAACTGGAAAGTTGCTTCACCATCACAAGTATTTAAAGGCACCGACTGTATATTACTCAAACTCTTCAGCATGTTTTCACATTGATATTTTGGTGTGTGGTGACATACACCAAAATCCTGGTCCCGTCTTTGTGAAACGTAACCAGCATTATTCGATTTCTGAACTTTATAAACTGCGATCACACAATGAATGTAAACATTTATCATCTGCAACATGGAAAACCGTCGTCGAACTTGGTATTTCAAAGTGCCCTACCCGTACTCATCGGGGAAAGCGCGCTGGGACGCGCAAACTCACACCTATTCAACGAGAGTACATTTATTTGACTTCGTTACTGAATGTCAGTCAGCAGATCTCAGTTTTATTACAACCACACAAGACTCGAAGTAAACGTTTTGAAAAGAGAACAAGCTGTGCAAGCAATCTTATTCATATTAAACCATCTGTCTTATTGAATGTGAAGAGAACTTATGATTTACCAACTCTTTATTTGATGAACGCGAGATCAATGAAAAACAAATTTGATGAAATCGTCGTTGCAGTTAACAATTATAATGCTGATGTTTTGGCGATCACGGAAACCTGGCTGGATCCTGATACACCGATTGACTACTTCTCGATGGCCGGATACATGTCTTTCTCCAAGCCACGAGTTGGGAAGAAAGGCGGTGGAGTAGCAGCCTACATCAAGCATCGCTTCAAACCACGGGCCCTCCCGATCAACGTACCTGATGAGCTGGAAGTCATCTGGATTCACCTGAGACCACCGCGGTTACCTAGGAGAATCTCGAGCATCATAGTTTGTGTCGTATACTACCCTCCTAAGCACCCGACTTCCGATATATACATTGATCATTTAGTTTCCACTATCGATCATTTATTAATACAATATCCAGAGGCAGGATTTGCTATAGTAGGAGATTTTAATGATCTTGATGTGAACCAAATTTTAGCAAATGATGCCTTTTGTCAAGTTGTTAACAAACCAACAAGAGGTCAAAATATATTAGATAAAATTATTACAAATTTCAATTACGCATATGAACCGGTTGAGATCCTTGCACCGCTAGGGATGAGTGACCACAACGGCATCCTGTGGCGCCCTTCAGCCCTTTTCTGTCAACCTGGAAAGCTGACCAACGAGACGCGGACAAAGATAGTGCGCCCTCTGACAGATAGTGGACTCCGAGATTTTGGCACTTGGATAACCCATCACACGTGGGAAGATTTATATCAAATTTCTGATCCTACGGATATGTGTGATTCATTTTATAGTGTTGTGAAAGAACATATTGATCAGTCCTTACCTACTAAGACTGTCAAATTTCATCAAACTGATAAGCCTTGGATATCTTGTGAGATTAAATCATTAATTAAAAGAAGACAGCAAGCTTGGCACTCTGATGATATCGAGCTATGGAAATATTTTCGAGATAAAGTTATAGATGCAATAATATTGGCTAAGGACTCATTTTATAATAGAAGAATTCATACACTTAAAATAAATAATCCTGCTGATTGGTATCGACATATAAAACTCATTACCCAAGGACCTCAAGATCAACCATCGATCGACATACCAGGTCTTGCAGCTGCTCAACCTGAACATTTTAAGGAAGCAGCTAATTGTATTAATAATAAGTTTTTATCTGTGGCAGCAGATCTCCCGAAACTTGATAAAACAAAGTTACCAGCATATTTACCTTCACTTGTTGATTGCCCAATTATAGAACCGAAAGACGTGTATGATTTGTTACGTAAACTCAATTTGCAGAAATCAACTATTTTAGGCGATTTGCCTGTGCGAATTTTACGTGAATTTGCTTATGAGTTATCTTATCCATTATGTTGTATTCTTAATTTTGCATTTAAACAAGGGGTTTTTCCGCAAGTTTGGAAGTATGCCGAGATAATACCAGTACCCAAATCATATCCACCAACTCTTCTTGAATTACGACCCATAGCCCTAACTTCTTATTTTGCTAAAATAGCAGAAACTTTCATTGCTAAGTGGTTGTGGGAGGATATTGGTGATGTGATTGATAAAAATCAGTATGGGAATCGTCGAGGCCTTTCAACTTGCCATTATTTAATTGGGATGTTACATAATCTATATAAAAATGCAGATAAACAAAAAACAATTTCAACTATAGTTTTAACTGATTTTTCTAAAGCGTTTGACCGGATCGATCATAATATTTTAATTTGTAAACTTGTTAAATTGGGTGTACGACCATGTGTCATTTCATTAATAGTTGATTTTTTAGAATGCCGCCAACAAGTAGTAAGATATAAAGGTCATATTTCTGATGTAAAAATTAATAATGTAGGAGTTCCTCAAGGTACAAAGTTGGGGCCTATTTTATTTTTAATAATGGTTAATGATGCATGTCATGATTGTTTACTCCCTTTTTATAAGTATGTTGATGATTTAACTATTGTAGAAAGTCGGACTTGTACACAAATATCAAAATTGCAATCAGAAGTATTGTCATTAGAGAATTGGTCTTTACTCAATAACATGAAATTGAACCCAACTAAATGCATTGTCATGACGGTCTCTTTTATGAAAACTCAAACTCGCCAATTGTTGTATATTAATGGGACACTTTTAAATGAAGAAAATGTAATTAAAGTTCTTGGAATTTATATTCAATGTGATTTAAAATGGGATACTCAAGTAAAGGAAATGATAAAGAAGTGCAATAGAAAGTTATATATGTTACGTACCTTGAAACGTTTTAATTTACCCATTAGTGATCTCGTTATTGTTTATATTGGATATATAAGACCAATATTAGAGTACTGTGCACCACTTTTTCATTCCAATTTAACAATCAAACAAACAGATGATATTGAACGAATACAAAAACGGGCATGTAGAATTATTTTGGGACTTTATTATGAATCATATAATCATGCTTTGGAATTGTGCAATTTATTGACATTGGAGGAACGTAGGAATAAACTTTGTTTTGATTTTGCCATTAACTTAGAAAAACATGATTTTTGTTCCTCGTGGCTGCCAAGTCAAAGAATTGTCAATTTTAATTTACGAAATGTTCAGAAATATACTCAATTTAATTGTAAAACCAACCGATTTAAGAATAGCTCTATTCCCTATTTTGTTCGCATTTTAAATGATTATTATTCACAACAGTAACTCGCATGCATGTCGTATATTTGTTTTGATGTTTAATAATGTTGCTTTTTAATTATACGTATGACTTTATTTAGTATATTTCTATTTACTCTTTGATATGTAATCTATATTTGATGTTTACCTGTGCATTGCTGTATTTTAACCATAATGATGCTTTTTACCTTGTAAATGACCATGCAATTCAGCTTCGGCTGCAAGAACGTCATCTGAATAAACCCTTATTGAATTGAATTGAATTGAATCATCCAGAACCTCACAGTAAGCGTCATGCTTGGCCTGCACATCTTCGTATCTCTTCTGAAGTTCACTGCAGCTCTCGTCTACCTCCTTGCTGGATCTGTCATTGTCCAACAGCTCCTGTAGTGCATTCACACTCCTTGTGAACTTCCCCTTTGCCGTTCTCCTCTTAACCTTCAGCTCTCCTGTTGTTTCAGGCATCGTGTCCCTCAGATTCCAATCCCGGAAAAACGTAGAAATCAAATGTATGGATCGGAAAGGGAACAAGCCGAGATGAGTCCCGTTTAGAATTGAGATAGGTTAACACTGTTGGTAAACTTTGTGGAAATTCCCAACGGTGTAGGTTTTATTCGATCTGTAAATACAAACGTAATGCATAGAAAATAACAAACTTTGAGTTATTTCGTTCATCGGTATACAAATATAAGCTTTTCATTCTTAATAAATGATTATACAAGTAACACTTCTCCGTCTGACCTGTTTTGTTATTTCTTGTAAACACAATCGATTCAGAAGTAAGACAAATAAATTTAGCGTTTATTTTCTTTTGCAAGTAAATCTTAAAAACGATCTATAAACAATTAATTCCTGTGATCGATTCAAAGTTAACATCGATCAATATATAATGTATGATCGATTAACTCATCTGATCGATACAAACTTTACATCTCAGAATACTATCGAAAAAGGATCAATCGATCACTCATGTTTTATCTTCAGAATCGATTGTTCAATCTCTACTAATATTCAACTTGATATTTATCAATTTTTACTGAAAAACCTAAATATCACAGACATATTCCAGCCTAATGAACTCCATAAAGTAACATACTTAATAAGTAATCAAACTGTAATAGTTAAACCAATCCTGGAAATATTGTCCAAGTGTAGCAGACAAAATTGCATATTAAATACTTGTCTAACCTGCACACAAATATCTATATGCACAATATTCAATGTAAAATCAAATTCAACTTAAGCTAAGTTAATTCTCTGACATGTTCTTTTACAGTTACTAATGGAAAACCCCTAGCTGAAATCAAGCGAAATAATTCGCATTACGCAAATCAGTAATATCAAAGGTTGATCAAATGTGAAACTGAATTTAATACTTTGTTTTCTTTGACTCAAAGCACTTATTTTTAAATGCAAATTCTACAAAATACAAGATTCTTCTTAGAGATTATTTATCCCAAAAAATCATAGCCAAATAATCCCAATAATGGAAGTACCTATTAAACAACTGCAAATTCTAGGCTAAATGTCATACCTTCATCTTTAAATCCCCACATGCATCACAACTAGCCAAATGCACCATTCACATTAATCATGCATGACAGTGCCAAATATAAACATCAAAATTCTATTTTAGTTTAAAGCAACTTTCAGAAACTGTTCATAATCGATCACATAGAATACAAAATCATCTAATTTTGGAGAGAATTTCTAACTTGTAAATTCACTATTATCAACTTCTCAAAATGAGCCATATTGTGAAATCTTGACATTATTTAAGTATTTATAGAAATGTTCCTTCAAAATTCTCTATCATCTAAACATAAATTGGCAACACAATTTGCGTGTTGGCAACACCAAAATATGGACGTAAATTTAATAGCTAACTTCAGCATGTTTTCACGTGTACATTCAACTCATCTTTTTGCCTATATTTTTCACCATAATCTTCCTTTGCGAAAACACATCATTCACACATTATCTAAAACAAGATATAATTGATCTATTTAACTTACTACTGTGACGGGATACAAATAAACCTGCTGAAACATGCCGAAATGACTGACCCACTTCGTACACCGTCATCACCGTGCGAGCGTGAACATAAGAGTGACAATTAGAGACGTTGTATTTTTACCAACTCGGAGAATCTTCTATGGTGTCTTTAAGATAACAAAAAATAAAAAACATACAAATTACCGAGAAAAATCCTTCTTTTTGTAATTTTGCAAACATATTTTCTCATCCTCGCAATGATATGGGGAACTTAAACAGTATGTTCCTCACGGATGCTTCTCTGTTTGAGATTGGGCATACTTCACATTTATCTACAAAGAATTGTAAATGGTCTTGGGACCTGGTAGGACGGCATACTTGTATGCCTTTAATACAAACATGTGGCAAACCAGATGAAAAGAAGATGTACATATTTAAACAAGTTAAAGACATTTTAATAAGAATTTGAAAACATTATTTTCTCATATTGCTTCTATCAGATAAGATAGTTCGCCAGGCGGGCAAGCTGAAAGGGGCCCATGTGTGTGAAGTAGGACCAGGTCCCGGAGGCATCACTCGGTCCATCATCAACCAGGGTGTGGCGGACCTGCTGGTTGTGGAGAAGGACCATCGCTTCATCCCGAGCCTTGAGGTAGGTGGCCTGGATAGGAAAGTGTTGACAATTTAATTTCAGAACACATTTTCTCATCCTCGCAATAATATATATGGAGAACTAAAACGGTATGTTCCCCACAAATGCTAATGTTCTGTATTTGAGATGGGGTCATGGCATATAGTATGCCTATACAAGTGCTCCATATTAAGCAACAAACATATTTTCTGTAAATGATTTAAATGAAACAATTTGTGTTGGTCTTATTTTGTGTTAAAGTGGCCCCGACATCAAAAGACTCTAAATTTTAGACTGACTTTTGTATTTTTCACGGAGAATCAAAATATAAAGAATAATTTGAGATATATGAGAAATATAAAGTATGTATTGGTTACTTTAAAAGAAATCTAACCCAATATCACCAATGGAAAGGCTCTACAAAAGTTTGCCCGAACGCTGTCCGAAGTTTGCTATTGTCTGTAAAGATAAATGCAACTTCCACCTGCAATTGAATGATTTGGCCACCCAACTTATTTCGCATGTGTTCAGGGGCAGGGCTAAGAAATTCACGAAGGCTTTTTAAGAGAAAAAAATGGTTTCAGCTAGTAGATTGGGGCCCAATTACAAAGAATAAAACATTGTAAGTGTATCATTGATTCATATTTTAATGCTTCGAACCTCACCCACCGCTGATATCTTTTGTTCTAAACTCAAGACATTTCTATTTAATTCATCATACCAATAACTTCTGCACCGGCACCCCCTTATCGTTTGTCCTGGAGAGAATTAATTATGCACCTCGGAATAGTTTGACTAGATAGACGGCGCTATACAAATGCTGGACAAGTAAGTAAGTAAGTAAGTAATGCTTCCACAACATAGGGTGTTTTGTTGACTTGATAGGATTGTCAGGGGCCCGTTTCATAAAAGGTTCTTTAGTTAAGACCGTCTTAACTGTCACATGACTGACTGATCTACGGATATCTGGATGCTGTTTGTTCTGATCACAGAGGACAAGGTTGGAAGTATAATAGAAAAGACAGGCATGACAGTTACGACGGTCTGAACTAAGACCCTTTCTTGAAACGGTCTGAACTAAGACCCTTTCTTGAAACAGGCCCCGGTTCCCTTAGCAAATTAATGTTACTGAGCACTGTATCTTTATTTTTCTAGATGCTGAGGGAAGCGACTGATGGTAAAGTTAGGGTTGCCTGTGATGACATCATGCGGTTTAATCTGGAGGATTCCTTCCCTACCGTCAACAAGAAGGACTGGAATGATGGTAAAATATGATTATTATTTTTCATTTATCATCAAATACATTTACATCAAAGCAAAACAATAAGTTACAGAATAATTATTATACATTACAATACTAGTACATACTAAGCTTACTAAGTTAACTTAATAACTGTAGTCCGTAGATCTTCCTCCAATTGCATGTATGAACAAGAGTACAAGACCTACTTTCAAAGGGAGTTTAGTTGAAGGGGGTCAACTGAGTTGGACGGGGGAAGGTCGGTGCCTGATGTAACACTGGGACGACAGTTTTTAGGCAAAAGCAATAGCTTGAATTAAGGCTCATCCTTTTTCATACTTTTTCGTCCTTTTTCAAACTTTTTCATACTTTTTCATACAAATTATGTATTATGACTTGGCTTTCAGGCCCTAAACATATAGCTGATTACTGACACTGTCATCAATAATGTTACTCTGGACTATGTCCCCACCTTTGTGAAAATGCAAATTTGTTATTTACAGCTTTTGATTGTATCTCTACCTACAATCCTGTGTTGGATGGAACATGTCTCCAATATGACTTTAAAGCAATGTCTCTATATTATGTCTGTAGAGACATTTAATGGAATGTCAATCAGTTAATCTCATTTTTGTTTCTCTTCACATGATAATCCTTGGTTGGATGGAACATATCTCAATTATGAGTTAGCAATTTATCTCTATATATTGCATTGAGAGAGTTTTAAATTTGATCTTCATAATTTATTCTTCTTTTCTTTCTTTTTTGTATTTCTATTAGATCCCCCTGACTTGCACATTATAGGGAACCTCCCATTCAATGTGTCTCTCCCCCTGATCCTGGGTTGGATGGAACATGTCTCAAATATGACTTGGCAATTTATCTTTTTATTTTCATAGAGAGATTTAGTTGGATGTGTGTTAATCTTATTTTTGATGTTTTTATTTCCACTAGATCCGCCTGACTTGCACATCATAGGGAACCTCCCATTCAATGTGTCTCTGCCCCTGATCCTTGGCTGGATGGAACACGTCTCCAATCGGACAGGACCCTTCGTCTTTGGCAGGACTCGCATGCTGCTCACCTTCCAGAAGGAAGTCGCAGAGGTATCTAATATAAGATAATTTTAGACTTTAGTATTAAAGTATGCGAGGATATTTAGGGGAATCATTCTCTAATTTCCAAAATGTACATTTGTACTTTCACATGGATTCAATACCAAGAAAAAGCCTTGCTAAAAAATTAAGAAAGAACCAATACTCAAGTATATGTCTAACAATGAATTGTGGCATTATTCAATGTTCTTCTATAGGCAATATGTAGAAGAAAGGACACATATAGTTATGCACATGTTTTTTTTTGCTTGTGTAATGTTTTATTTCTTGTCTGCATATATAATGTTCACATTTTTATGGTGAAATAAGTAGAATTGAAAGCACAAGAAAACTTTCGCCTTTGAATGCTCAAAAGGACTTTATCTTTGTGTTTTTTTGTTTGTTTATTTGGTTGTTTGTTTGTTTGTTTACATTCAGCAGAGGAGCAGACGTCCATCATGGCCCATCATCTGTGTGACGTCAGTCAGCACTTCCTGATTGCTGGTGATGATGATGATGATGATGATGATGATGATGATGATGATGACAATAATGACAATGATTATGTTAATAATAATGACTATGATGATGATGATATTTGTGCTGCTCCTGACAAAGACGAGGACTATGATAATGATGGTAATGACGTTTTCTTTTGTTTGTTTTCATTAAGAGGCTGACAGCTCCCCCTGGTCATGACCAGAGAAGCAGACTGTCCATCATGGCTCAGCATCTGTGCGACGTCAGGCAGCGCTTCCTCATTCCTGGCACTGCGTTTGTACCCAAACCCCAGGTGAGAACCAGTTTGGTCAAGTTTCATGCTGGCCGCTGTTTTATGATTGTCAATAATCCTTTGAAGCATTGAATTTACTATAAAATTGTACAGCATATTGTATACAGAGCTGGAAATTATTATCTTTTTCAACGTGGTGGCAGGTACTGATTCAAAGCCTCAAGTTATGCATCCCAAATAAAACATGCATACTTTCTTCCAATAAAAAATCAAACCCTTGACGTGGTGCCTGTAGCAAGATTGGTGGAGCGCGCGCTTTCCTTAGTTCGAACCCTGTGTTTGCCCGACATGTTTGTCCTTCAGCGAGACAATTTATCCACAATTACTGCTCTCTACCCAGGTGTATAAATGGGGACCCGATAGGAGGTGAAAGCCTTTATGTAATTGCTTTTCTCAATGCCCATGAGCCACTTGGAAGAAATGTCCCCAGGGAGTGGAGATGGTGCACACAATGTGTGCGACTGGCATTGTATCCTAGGCCATGACCAGGGGGCAATTCCACGGTAACAGAAGGACATTCAGACACAATTTTGGAACTTCAATCAAATAATTCCAGGATCCTGCTTTTGATTTTTTTTTCTAAATGACATGTCTTTGATCCTTGTTGGGACACCTTTGATTTCAACTATTTCTAAAATTTTGACCGCATTATGTAAATTAGATATGGACACTAATGAGGCCGGTAACGGAAGGACGCCAAAATGGACATGGGTTTTCAAATTTTTTAGTTATGACCCAATCTCCGTGAAGTTACGAGGTTTATCATGTTAAGTTGGCTACTAGTCAATTTCCTTATGTTCACAGAGTATAACACCACCTTTTAAGAAAAATATCTACATTGGTATATTAATTATGAGAAATTAATTACTCCAGTGTTCGGTAACGGAAGGACGGTAACGGAAGGACCTCTGAAAAGTCTATTGGAATTGTACAATAAAATTAATTTTGAAATTTAAAGACCATTTATGAGAAGGAAACATCTCTTTTGTGGTCTAAAATGAGTTTGTATCATAGATAGCATATGGACATCACAAGCATTTACATTTCTATTTTTTTCTTACTATATTTCATGCTCCAATGGCTCTTATTCATGGTCAATCCATGGTAACGGAAGGACACTCAGACACAAATTGTCAACTTTAAGAAAGACATTGTTTAATACTTGTGTTGTTAGAACAGTTTATTTTGATAACAATACTTCCAAAACATACAGTTTTAAGGTCCCATAATTTTTTTGGGGTTTTATCTCCGCACAATATTGAATATGCATACAAATGAGGTCGGTAACGGAAGGACACTAAAATGGACAAGGTTTTGTTATCAAATCAGTTTTAACTAAAACTCTGTGATATTAAATAATACAAAATTTTTTAAGGGTACACATTTCATTCTCTGAAGGGTTAAGAAGAATTTACTTGTTCTTTGATTACAAGTTGTCCGCAGATATTTGAGTTATTTCACACAAAGCGGACCAATGTTCGGTAACGGAAGGACATAATGGACTATAATGTATGATATGACACAGTAGGGTCATTCCATGTCAAATCACCTTTAAAAAAATAGAAAATTTTCATCGCAGCCCCCTTCAAATTTGCTAATATTTGGTATGTATGATATTTCAACCTTTAAAGGCGCAAATATTTCAGTTTTAGCCCAATCCGCCCAATGGTTTTGGCGCTATGGTCGATTCTTATGGGGGAGTTTTGTAAGAAATGGGCGTGGGCACCATTTTTCAAATGGCCATTGTCCATTAACCGTTGGGTCAATTTATTTTGTAAAGGTGTCATTGGACTGGGGATGTTATGTGCAATCCATGTATGCCATTTGTGTTCATGCATGAGCGAGTTTGGATACGATAACCTTTGACCTTAGATTTTGACCTTCCGTTTTACCTCGTGGATCAAATAATGTTGAGAATTTTTTTTGCTTAAATCTTGGCTTGATATAATTTCTACAACATATGAAAGAATTGGAGATATGTTATTTCTTGCTTTTTCTACAGCCTTGTTTATAGTTTGCATAATTTCATGTAAAATTTAATTATTTTAGACCTACACCCATGTCCAAGAATTCTATAGGGGTGTATTGTATAAAAAAAAGACCTATTCAAAGTCATGATCAGAGCCTATTCACACCCTGGCTCACCACAGTTAAATAGACCTACTAAATCCCCATACAATAGAAATCCAGACAAATGGCGTCATGGTACAAGGGCCCTGTTGCAGAAAGAGATAAAATCAATTGTGAGCCAGATCAAATGTTCTAAATACACAAATCTGATTGGTTGAAACACAGAAAATTACTAGTCTGACCACGCTACGCCACTGATAACTGGCCATTGCAGGTATTGTCTCATTATTTTGGGTTTTCATATATGAGAGACAAATTTTTGAACATAAATTTTGTCATAATATGTAATATGAGGTACCTTGTCCATCTGTAACCATGTGTATGGTAACGGAAGGACATTTTCTTTTGTTATTTATTAATTAACGAAGAAACAATGAGTAATACAATTGTTAGCAATGGGAAGGCCTACTTGAACTTGCTTTGCACTGAAGATTGGTCTGCTCTCTAACAATTATGTGAGCCACAAAATTAAAAATATTGATTTTTCGGTAACGGAAGGACATTTTCATAGGCTGAAAATAAGAAGTCATTGAAGCATAACAAATCAAATAAATCATACAAATTTACTATTTTAAGAAATGGTCATATCTCAGGAGTCAGAATAATGGTTTTTAGGCTTAACTGGGGAAATATAAAACAAACACAGGATCAAAACACTTTTTCACAAAAATGTCAAATTTGTGGGGTTCAATTATAGTTATAAAGTTATTATAAAAAAACAACTAAAATTATGTAAAACTAAAATTTTCTCATTGAATTCCAAAAATATAGAATTTAAGCTTTGATTTGATACCAAATTTGTATCATGAAAATGCTTGTAAATTTTTGGGTCAAATGTCCACTTTGGCGTGGAATTGCCCCAGGGTAATAATAGTGTAAAGCACTTGGAGATGATATTGTATCATATTATGCGCATTATAAATCAAACCTATTATTATTTATTATTATTACTTTTTTATTTATTTACTTTATTTATATCGGTATTTTATGTGTGTGTGTGTTTTTTAATCTCGACAGGTTGGTGTAGGTGTGGTCCAGTTCACTCCGCTGATTGAGCCACAAATCAAGCTTCCCTTCAAACTGGTTGAGAAGGTTGTAAGGAGCGTCCTCCACTTCAGGAGAAAGTACTGATTCCTTAAAATCAAACCCTTGACTTTTATATCTGTATTTTATATTTGTATATTTTTTTATTTGGACAGGTTGATGTAGGCGTGGTCCAGTTCACTCCGCTGATCGAGCCACAAATTAAGGTTCCCTTCAAACTGGTTGAGAAGGTTGTAAGGAGCGTCTTCCACTTCAGGAGGAAGTACTGCAAGCGAGGCGTTGAGTAAGTGCCATGTTTTCTCTCTTGAACCCTGTAGGATTGTTTCCCTCCGATACCCAAAACAAATGGCCTTTAATGGGTTGAGAATATATATATATATTTCTCTCCAATCTCTGTGGCCTCTAAATCCTTATTTGTGCTCTAAATCCCTATCACATTGCAACTATTTTTTTCTTCCAATTATGGAAAGCTGTTAGTTTCTTTGTAAAATTGTTGAAAAGTTTCATTTTAAATTTTTTGTTGGAAGTCTTAATTACTTGCATTTGTTTGCTTTTGAATATATTTTATTCCAAGGCTACCGGTGGCCTACCATACTTTTAAGTTCAACTTAGAATTTAAGTTCACCTTAGAATCTTTGTGAAAAACCCCAAGATCTCTTGCAGGAAATGTTTGAATCATCAGCCTAGCAATAAAATCATGAGTAGCAAGAAAAAATTCCTAGAAAACAAACTTTTACCCTTTTCTGAACTAACTTTTATTATTTTTCCGCAGAATCCTATTCCCGTATGAGAGACAGGACCTTGCGCAAGAGATGCTTGATGCGTCGGGAGTGGACCCAGCCCGCAGACCCATGTGGTTGACCATGGAAGAGTTCAACGCACTTTGCCTTGCCTACAGCGACATCTGCCAGCGAATACCCGGCATCTTTCAGTACAACTATAGATGAAAACTGGACAGAGGACTCCATGATACAGTGATGCCTGTTAGTAATAACAATAATAGAGGAGTCTTATATCGCGCATGGTGGCTTAGCGGTTAGAGTGGTCCCGGGTTCGAACCCAGACCGGGTCATACCAAAGACTTTAAAAATGGTACCTTCTGCCTTCTAGCCAGGGGCTCGGCATTTATAGAATGGAGAAGATAAAGTTAATCACAAGAGTTACCAGAGGGCTGGCCCCCTTCTGTAGCTTTTCGCTACATTTAGTAGACGTGTGGCCGAGGGCTAATGAATCGGAGATAGGCGCCGCCGTATGTGCCAAAAATTGGCACGGGAAGGACTTTAACTAACTTATATTGTGCTGCTCATGTCTGCCACGATGTGACACTCCTGTTGCTATTATTACCCATGGTGATCAGGTACTGCTCAAATTCCACACAGTGATGTTGTGTGCTTTCTCAACTCCCCAGGAAGCATACCTGCCCATGCTGCTGATGGCGCAAGGCTAATTTACACCTGATCATGGTACCAATTTATACTCCAGGGTAGAAAGCAGCAATGCAGATCAAATGTCTTGCTGAAGGACATAAATGACGGGTTCTGTTGAAAACCCACACAATGATATTGTGTGCTTTTTCAACTCCCCGGGGAGCATACTAGTCTAGACCGAAAAATCGTTCTTTATATTCCGCTAGCTGGACAGCTGGATCGCGGCCATATAAAGACCGAAGTATAGACAGAGATTTGAGTGTTGGTGGCAAAATCATATGCGTGCGACTCTTAGTACGGGGTTCAGTGACACGCACCCCCCACAAATTTTCTGTGTCCCCCAGGTGCCACCATACCCCATGAAAAATTCATACTTCCAGGAAAAAAATGGAAAACAGATATCAGTGTTGAAATGAAAATGAAACTATTCAATTGTTATAACTGATCAGTGGCGTACGTAGCTAGTATGTTTTCAGTTGGGGAGGGAGGGGGCTTGGGGGCACAGAAAATTTGATTTGTGGGGGCATATATTACAAAGATGCAAGTTTAACCATGAACCAATGATTATAATGTAAATATTGCTGGTTTCTTGAACCAGTATTATTGAGTGCAATCACTGAGATCTCAGTAGCCCATATCAGCTAGTTATCATGTGTTCAATTATTACTGATTTTCATTGGACGAACAGCGAGAGGTTTTAAAGGGGACCACCACGTAAAGAACAACACGGGCTAATATGTTTTAGTACCTTTAGTCGATTTTATTGATTAAGTAGAGGTCCAACACTTTGCAAAGGGTTGTGTGATTCAAAAACACTGCAATTAATCACCAAAACTAACGGAACTTAACAGGGCCTTGGGTTCCGTAAGCATCAAATGTTTGCGAGTGCGTTGATTCTATACACATGTACGTTGGGAGTGAGACAATAGAAAGTTTACATCCTAGACAATCACCTATGGTAGTCTTCTTCTGCAGACCCATGAACACATAATTTAGTATGATGATGATTTTTCAAATTATAGACTTTTTCCGGAAACCTGTTTTTTCATCTTTTGGTGGAATGGACTACTACAACTATAATTTTTCATTTATTAGAAAATTATTTGAGTGTTGGGTTCCTTTAACCCTTCACGTCGAGATTCTGAAATCCATATAGACTCTGTACATAGCCACCCAGTTCCCGTAAGCAACGGGTTAAAGGGACTTAGTAACATTGTCCAAATCCTCAAAATCCAATTGGAATTCTAGTGGTTCCCTCATACCTTGTTGTATTCGTATTAACAATAAAATCATGGGACAGGTTTCGATTTTTCCAATTTCCCTTTCGTTAAAAAGATATTTACGATTGAAGTATTCAGATGTTATATAATCCAACGGATCGCGAAAACCGTGTACAAAGTGAGTGCAATGAGTTTGTGAACATCATTTTGCATTTTTGCTCGTTACTCGGCCATTTAACGTCCATTTTGACTTGAAATTTTCACACAATACCCTGTGGACACATCAGATAACAACAATATACATTGTATCAACCAATCATCACTTTTTGCACATGTCAACAAAGTTACTAGATCCCTTTAAGTATACTCTGTTGGACAATGAATTCTTTTCAGTGTTTAGAAACAAATAAAAAAGGAATGAAATGGATGCATTTATCAGAGGTATATCAGTATTATGTCTGTTTGTAATGATATCAGAATATTGTGCTGCAGAATATTTTATCAAAATATTATTGCATATTTTGTTCTGCATGTCCAGTAAAATTAAATATATTTCATTTCAGTTATATGGTACATGTATTTCTGTTATATGGGATTCTGGTTATCTGATAGTCCTCAAACAATTCTGTGTTATACTGCCTAAAAAGTGAAAGAATTCCTGTCGTTTCTAGTCTTATATTCCCTCTTGGGTATCATATATAATGGGATAAATCAATATTTTAAAAACCATTATCATATCTTTTTACTAACCACTGGAGGCTACCATGTACTGCATGGTAAGGGCATATAATAACCTTGAAGAAAACAGTTCAATTTATTTTTGTAGCCATGTCGCTGTTGTTGAATGTCCTCCTTTTGCTTGTATTTCATGTGATAGCAGAATTGTAGTTTGCTTTATAAAATGGTTGATTGTGCTATCATGTGGCTTTGCTGCCATTATTAAATTTTCTATGAAATGAAAGTAGGACATGGTCTTTGAAATGTCTTTATTTTGGTGAAATCCGCATCTTGTGCATGGGGAGTCCACCCCCCCCCTCCCCCCTCCCCCCTCCCCCCTCCCCTCCCCCCCCGAGCATGTAACGCAGCTCTCCAGGCTCTGCCCCCCCCTCCCCCCAGCACCAGTGGAGGTGCTGATTATTTGAAAAAGACTTATGCATGTGTGCACATATTTAACTGGTATATAATTTTTAATCACATTAAAGTTTAGATAACAATGTGCATTATTATTATCAGATCTTTCATTGTAACCTACAGAAATGTCAGTGATTGTGTGATGATGATGATTATGATGCTGATGAGGATGATGATGATGATGATGATGATGATGATGATGATGATGGTGATGGGGATGATGATGATGATGATGGTGATGGTGATGATGATGATGACGACAACCACCACGACCACGATGACGATGATAATAAAGGATAGCAGTTGTGATGGGTGTTATGATTGTGTGAGGATGATGCCCGGGGGGGGGGGGGGGGGCACTCATGTATAATGTAAGACGGGTATGTGCCGCTTAAAAGAACCCCTTTTTCACACCCAATCGCAGCTCTAAAGATACCCGATTTTCAAAAATTGCCGCTCCATAGACCCCCGGAATGACTTGGCTAGGTAGTTGAGTAGCGCCAAGTCCATTATTCTTCTTGTAGTTCGGCTCCATAGTCCCCCGGAATGACTTGGCTATGTATTTGACTAACGCCAAGTCCATTTTTCTCTTCTAGTTCGGCTCCTTGGACCACCATTTGAGCCTTTTTGAGGGTTTCCGTAGGTCTTTGGTAGCTCCATGTCTATGTTTTTTTGTAGTTTTAGTCTGCTCCTTAGACCCCTTAACTCCCGTTTCAGGGTTTTTGTAGCTCCAAAGACCCTATATTTTGTGCTTGTAGTCAGCTCTTCAGACCCCCATTTCAGAGTTCCGTGAGGCACACCCCCGTCAAAAAATAATTCGAGTGCCCCCCCCGGGGGATGATGATGATGATGACACACGCGCTCCCAGAAATCAAATTTGTCTGTGCCCCTAAGCCCCCCTCCCTCCCCTATTGAAAAAAATCCTAGCTACGTAGACCTACGCCACTGATCAGTTTTAACAATTAAATAGCAATTAATTTTCATTTTAACACTGAATGAATGCCAATATTATAAAACAACTAATATCTGTTTTCTATTTTTTCTTGGAAGTATGAATTTTTCATGGGGTAGGGGGCACCTGGGGGGCACAGATTATTGGGGGGGGGGGGGCATGCACCCCCTCCAGCCACACCCACCCCCCCCCCTCCGACTTACGCCCCTGTATCTGCTTTTTTATAATGAAAATAAAAAGCCCCCAGGTGGCCCCCCCCCCCCTCCCCATTTTTCTACTACTAACACCTGGACAATTACACCCCCCTCCCCCCGGGACGATTACCCCCCGGAGAATTACACCCAAGGACAAATAATTACAGCTACCACCCGGACAATTACCGCTCAGGCAGCCCCCCAAGACAATTAGCCCCAATTATTACCCCCCCCCCCCCCGGACATGCTACCCCCAAGACAATTACCCCCAGCACAATCCCAGCCAAGACAATAACTGCAACTACCCCACAATACAATTACCCCACAAGACAATTACCTTCCATGACAATTACCCCCCCCCCCCCCCAACCGGATGATTACCCCCAAGACAAACTCCCCCGGACGATTACGTACCCCTTATATAAGTACCCCCCCCCCCCACCCCCCCCCCCCCCCCCCCCCCCCAGACTGGGTAAGAAGATCACGTGTGGGGTTAAAAGTATCACGTGATACAAGTATATCACGTGCATGCTGCGTTGTGTTGTTGTGTGTATCAGAGCCATCCATGTACAACCATTTTTGTAGGATTTCATTATCGACGTAACACGAAAATGGCTATCAATATCATATCGCGATTGACAATTTTAAGTCTAATGCTCGTCATTAGTTATTCATCTAGGTCATACGGCTCATTTTCTTCATCCCGTCCTTGTGTTATCGAAAACCGGATTGGCAAAGGGAAAGGTTTGCTTGCGTTTTCAACTTCCAAAACATCTGGCTCAGGCTCAGCACCTTCAGTGCAAGTGGCCTACGGGGATGTGACGGTTTCCCCCGCCGCTTGGCTGCCGTGGCAGGACCTGCCGTTGCCGGGGTCGTTTTCTCCTCCCATCTCAAATGTTGCGTGCGACTACACAGATACAAACCAAACACAGGTGATTTTTACTTTTAGACTAAATTGGTACATGATACTTGGTATGTTTATCCTCCTGAATACTCCATCAGTGAATCAGTGGTTGTGCATGGTTGTGCAAGAATGAATTTGACTAATTTTAATTCAATAATTTTTACAAACATGTCAATACTTATAAACTTTGCTAACATTAATAATAACAACTTTTAACAATCATTGTAAAACACTTCAACTATCATTATGCCATTTAATGGTTCCTTTAAGTTGTACCCAACATAATCATCAAATCTCTTTGGTGTTTTTGTAATTCTCTTCTAGAGGCTAGATGTTTAATTTAATTAATTTCTTTTTTCTACTACTTTTACCAGATCTACGTCCAATTGTCCGATGGACAGGTTTACACGGCAAAGCAAGACCAAGTCGCCTACCTCAAGTTCTCCACCTGGAAAGGAGTTGGACAGAATCGTCTGCCCACCGACGGGAGTCAGGGCTTGTTACTTGATTCTGTGTTCGTGGGTCCGTATAAAAATGACGTCCTCGTCTTCGCTCGCTCAAAAAGCAGCAACAACTCTCAGCTCTATTTTTGCAAAGGTAAACTAAAAAGTCTAGGGCCCCGTTGCAGGAAGAGATACAATTAGTTGTAAGTCGGAGAATGTGTTCTAAATGGGGAAATCTGATTGGTTGAAACGTGCAAAGTTTCTGATTTACGATTAATCACAACTTACAGTCGATTGTATCTCTTTCTGCAATGGGGCCTCGGACTACATCCTGACTTGATCATAGCTTATTAACTAACATTTTTCCTACATTTTAACAGTTTGATTTAGGATGTATAAATGGGCAATTCCACACAAAACATGTATCCTATTTTTTAAATGTTCATGTTTTGGATCACACACGTGACCAAGAATGGCCCAGAAAGGGTTTCATAGCATGCACAATTAGTCTGACACTGCATGGGACTTTATGTATTGAGAAACAAATATTTAATTGAGAGCAAAATAAGTTTGTCACTTGATCTTTTAATTTCTATCATTTGCAAATTTGTTTAGGAAACTCCACAGGATTTGGATCGTGGAACCTTCTTGGAGGGTCTAAAGCCGTCCTTGGGACAGATGCAACCATCATCATGAATCCCTTCAGTGGGAAATACGAAGCCTTCATGACTTCCCCAGAAGGTATCATCCACCGCACTTGGCAACACAACGAAAACAGCTTTGCTGACTGGCGATATATGGACTGTGAGTATATCTAGGGAGGGATGTCATATAAATACATACATGTAGAACTAAACAAATATTTGTTATACCTGGCTACTAAACTCTTCCGGAAAGAACACACTCATCCACAGTGTGGACCACAATGTTAGATTTGAGCGTGCCAAACTTCCTCAGTCACAAAATAGCAGGGGAAATGTATTTTTAAAACTGTAAATTGACCAACTTGTCAAATTTGTTAATTTGTTTAGTTCATCCAAGACCCTAGATGACATTGAAACAACTACTGAAATTAGAAGATTACAAACTGTATACAACACATATTTATGTGAAAGAGTTTACCAATATGTACATACACTAATACAGATAAACAGAAGCCAATATGCATTTGGTTTGCACAGCCACTTAAAGTATTCTTTCTCTCCCCCTGCCCCCTCCCCTCCCCCTGCCCCCTCCCCTCCCCTCCCCCCCCCACCCCCATCAACAAAAAAACAAACACACAAACACAGATGCACCAAAGCTTGATATCCACACCAGACCGGTGGCCGGTGTGATGGGCTACAGCATGTTCAACGGGAGGCTCCTGGTGGCTGGTCTGGGCCAGGACGGCTACGTCCACCGCTGCGAGCAGGCCACGTGTGATTCTCTGGACAACCCCTGGGGGTACTGCACATGGGGGAGCTGGCACCAGACCGGGGGTGCGATGCCCTTCGTCTCCAAGACGCCCAACAATGTGGCCGTCAGCCGCAACGTGCACTTTGGCACGGAGCTTTTCAGCGTGGATGATGCAACTGGCCAGTGAGTATGAATATAGTAATTTTGTAACCCCTTGACTACAAGATTGAAAACCCCACTCCTCCCCCCCCCCCCCCCCCCCAAATAACAGCAAACAAAAACCCAACATAACCTTTAACCCCACCCCCTCTAGTCTAAAGTTCCAAAATAATAGTAAACAATAGTTCAAATTATAACCCTTTACCCCAACGCCTCCCCCAAAATAATAGCAAACAAAAGCCCTAATCATAAAACCCATACCCCTCCCCCCCAAAGCAAAAGCAAACAATAGCCTAAATCGTTACCCATCACCTTCTCTCCCCCCCCCCCCTTAAAAAAATGAATAGCAAACAAAAGCCCTAATCATAACCCATACACCACAAAAAATAACAATCAGCAAACAAACAGTGAAATTAATTACTTCAAGTCAAGGTCCTCGGTGCAAATTACAACCAATTGTAAGTCAGAAAATTAGCGCTTTTCAACCAATCAGATTTGGGCATTCAGAACACATGATCTGACTTACAATTAATTGCAACTTACAATCAATGTTATCTCTTTCTGCAATGGGGCTAAGGTCCCCTGATAGTTGAGAGGACACTTGTGCTATATACACATCTTGTATTTCAAAGGCTAAGGGAACTTGTTTACATACTGTGTTACATTGTGTTGGCATTGTTATTAAAACGTATTACTTACAACAGGGCTTGACACTAGCACTTGCCCGCTTGCCCAGGGCAAGTTAAAATGTATGTCGGGCAAGTACAATGTCAATAATTGTCCAGTCTGCTTGCCCAATTGGGCAACTAAATAATTGTTCAACTATGAGACGACAATGTAAATTGTATGAGTGTGTTAATCTCATCTAGAAGTAAGAGGGCAAGTACATGTTATATTGGGGCAAGCAAAATATAAACATTTATTATTTTACTTGCCCAAATGGGCCAGTACGTAAAGAAGTTAGTGTGGAGCCTACTTTACAATGCCTGTGGAGATATATGGTACGTGTTTATGTTGCTTGATAAGAGATCAAGGTTAAGAATTAAGGTCTGTATCATCGGCTCAAAAATAGCGCAGGACTTTAAATTACTAAAGTCTGCTATTGTCACGTTTCAGGTTAGTTTATAAAGGCCAGAGTAAATATGGCAGTATTTGCTTTTACATTAGGTCATGGTTATGTTGTGCTATCAAGTAGTTTTATTGATAAAGATGACGATCAAACAACTTGGGTATAGTTTGCAGAACCTTGAACTTATGATAAGAATTCTGTTGCTTGTCTGTGTTTTTTTTTCTTGTTTTTTTTTCAGTCAAACTACTTTTAACAGTTTATGAGGTTTACATAATGTTTCTGAAGTGTGGATGTGAAAGACATGCATATTATGTATGTCAGACTAGGCGTTGCCATGTAGTAACTGCAAATTGAAACAAAAAATACCTCCACATTTTTTTACCAATTTCAATGAAATTTGGTAGTAGGTATTGTACCGTATACACACAAAAAAAGTGAAGTGCAGTTGTGCAAGATATGTCATTCATGTGTGTCGTGCAAGGCACAGTGAATCACAGTCTTTAAAACGATGTGTCATTTATGTAGAAAAAGCTTGTGGAGAGAACTTTTTATATACAAATTGGCATGTGAATCTGTGATGCAGGGGTATTAATATAATTAAGTGATCATTCTAGTTTACTTGACAGGCAAACATGAAAGAGATATATATTCTAACCCTGCATACAAATTACATGAACAGAGAACTTTCCTGTTTCATTCATTCATTTTGTATCATCCCTCAACTTCCTGGGAAATGGTGGGCAAATCTGAGCGCTACGTCATTTGGCCTCTGCCAGATCTTTGATTGTGCACATTCCATGTACAAGTTAACACTTAAGCAGGTGGTCTTATGGTCTGAGGGCCTTGACCGCACTCACAATCCGCTGCGCCATCGATGTATCCCCAGTTTAACCCCTTGACCACGGGAACCGAGTGGGTTGTATACAAAGTCTTCATAAACTTGTAGGGAACGGGTTAATATATTGGACTTGCATCTACCCATGCCAGTCCAAAGCCTATTCAGGCTGAATGAAAAAAGGATATACAACAACTTGTTCATAATATGCAGAACCTTTCTTCCTTTAATCTAACGGCACAGAGAGACATATATGCCCATTATAAATACATTATTATTATTATTGCAGGTTGTGGCAGGCTTGGCAGCTGGAGAGGGATGCGGCGTGGCACGGCTGGACCAAGGTTCCGCAAGACCTCCCCGCTGCCCAGTTCTCTACCCTCCCGCACTTCATTGTCAACAGAGGTGGTTGGTGGACGGCCTTTGCTCAGTCCTCATCCTCACAGGTACGTTAAAGACTGTCTAACACATTTGCATCCACCAAACTAGGTGGGAAAACAAATCTTGTAACTTGTAGCCAAAATAATTGATCAGTATTGTTAAAATAGCATAAAAAGGGGCTTGTGTGGACAAATCTGAACCTTAGTATGGTTGAATGCAGTTAAAACGTTTATGAAAGCCGCTGACATTGGTCCTAAATTCACTGCCAGTTCGGCCCATCTATGCTGGCCACATCTCTACGCTCGTTTGCATGCGAAGCCATGTGCCGCATTTCCCCGCAGGTTTTGCAAGCAGCGCACAAGAGTGCATATCAACATACAACCGTTGGTGCTATCGATCGATCAATGCATTGATAGTCTTCTAATTTTGCAAATACATGTATGTCAATTAATAGGTGGTTTCCTAGCCAAATTTGTATAATCCCATATTAGTAAAATTATATTCTTTCACATCGTTGGTAATAGGAGCATACATTTCATTTATTGTGTGTGGGGCGTTTCTCCCAATACTGTCATTTACATTAGCTTTAATGTTATAGATAATAATCCCTGATTGACTGTAGGCAGAGTCTATCTTTTTGCTAATTTGTTGTGTGCTATACTGAATATAGATAGTGTCAGTTGAGCCGTCCAGATCTATGAATGCCACACCAAGCTCTGTTCCGTGGGGAGCAAACCTGACAGTGTCCTGGTCGGTGGCTGTCGATGAGGTCACAAGGTGGGACTGGGTCGCACTCTATCCGTCGGGAGCCAACAATGACCAATATGTGGACTACAGGTATGCTGTTTCCCATTTCGACATTTCACAGTTTGTAAAGGCTGGGAGAAAGATTTGAACCCTTTCAAGACCCTTTTTTAAATTTTGCTGCAACATGTAATCTCCGTAGTTGAGAGTCAACAAATGTGATATGCCACCAAAAGTGAGATAAAACAGCAGATAAAAACAGTGTTATGGAACCTGTCTATAGATAGAAAATAATTGAGGGATCGTACAAAAATAAATGTTTACATGTGAAATATGAAGGTTATGATGTTGTGCGAGTATTTTAATATTTCCTGCACCCCTATTAAAGGGATTTAGTAACATTGACCAAATCCTCAAAACTTGGTACTCCAGTGGTTCTCTCATACCTTGTCATATTCATATTAACAATAAAAGCACGGACAAGTTTTGTTTTTTCAAATTTCCATTTCGTTCAAAAGATATTTACGATAGAAGTGTTCAAATGTTAAACTATTCACTGGATAATTGTAAAGATGTACAAAGTCAGTGCAATGAGTTGGTGAATATCACTTTGCATTTTTGCTCATTACTCGGCCATTTAGCGTCCAGTTAACTTGAAATTTTCACACAATACCTAGTTGACATATTAGATAACAACAATATACATGTACATTGTATCAACCATACATCACTTTTTGCACATGCATGTTAACAAAGTTACTGTATCCCTTTAAACCCCCTGCCCCTCTCATTTAGATACGTTCAGGGGGGCTTGAACCCTGGCCGCAACCCTGTGCAGACTGGGAATGTGACCATGGCCTCGTACCTGCCCTATGGGACCTACCAAGCACGCTACCTAGTCAACAAGAAGTATATCAGTGTTGTGCAGCAAGGCAAGTAAATCCATCTGTTTCCCCCAGTAGAGAAATATAAGGACGGAACATACCAAACACGCTATCTAGTCAACAACAAGTATATTAGTGTTGTGCACCAAGGAAAGTAAATCCACCTGTTTTCCTGAGAAGAAAAAGAGAAGAGAGTATTCCTTTCCATACTTGCCTTATGGGACCTACCAAGCACACTACCGGGTCAACAAGAAGTATATCTGCATGTTTGTGCAGCAAGGCAAATAAATCCATCTTGATACTTGATGAGGATATGTCTGTAAAAGCGCCATTCAGTGCTGTCCAAGAGAGGCATTTGCATAGATGTATCTACACCTATATCTATATATCAATTCGCAAAGGAGGTTTGTGTAAACCATGGTTTAAACGATGGTCTACATCTATGGAGTGCCATTTGTAAACTGATGGAGAAAGAATGTAAACTCCTTACTTGTTAACAATGATGATGCTACACATTTACTAAAGGCATCAAATAAATGTTTGTCTTCTCAGATGGTGAAATTTGCTGGTTAGCAAGCACTAACAGTCATATCATTAGAAATTATAAATTGTTTTACTTGTCTACGAGCAGCACTCCATAGATGTAGACCATGGTTTACACAAATTTCCTTTGTAAATCCGGGCCATAGACTCTGTTTCCCCCAGAGAAAGAGAAGAAAGCATCCCTTTATAGGAATTAGGATTTATTTCAGGCTTACATTGTCAAATTTCGACCAAACTTAGATTGAACTCTAGTGGTTCTCACATACCTAATAATTGTAATTGTATTACCAGTAGGGCTGTCGATTTCGGGTATATTTACTACCCGGGACTCGCGATAATTTTTCGGGCGAGTCCCGGGTACCCGAAATTTATCCATTTGTTGATTTCGCTATAGGCATGTCACGCCGCTGGGAAAACATGTTCATTCAAGTGACAAAAATGCAGCGCATTTATGACAATAAATCATCTTCTAGAATACAGCAAATTCGTAAATGAATTATAGTATTAGCATTTCTGACATGATTTTAACGGAATTATGGTAACATGCTGTCCAAATTTACCTTGATTACGAAATTTCTGACGAAAATAAGACAAATCATCTCGGTGGCCGATCGTATCTTCATCACTAACACACATTGACCACGTCTCTATTTCCGCATGTGCTAAATACGAAATTGGTACGTTGTACACTGTAGCACTAGATATGTCATCAAAATTATGCTAAACCATTGAGTGCTAATACTCAAAATAATTGGTAATTAGAAATAAAAAATAAGCGGAATTCCGCGTAAAATCGGAGGTCTCACACCCCTGAATAAATACACCACGCTATACTTTGTACACAATCGGTGCTTCCTAATGCCATCATACATGTTACTGGGCAATTCCACCATAACGGAATTACATTCAGAGACGTTTTTTGCTCATTATTTCATTCCCTGCGCAATATTCTCATGACTTAAGTAAATTTTGATACTTATATAAGTTGCACGGGTAACCAGGCTACAACATGATAGGGAAATGGTTTTATATCTTCCATGTGTTGTTGCACACTAGACCAATATGTGTGACCGTAACGGAATTACCGGAGAATGGAGTTTTTTTTTTGCTACAAGTTTGCGTTGAGTTTCTCTGAAATATAAGACACTTTGAAACTGATTTTATGTATTTTTTCTATCTCGATAATGTCAACTTCATTTTGGAACAAGTACGTGCATAAACAACACAATGATAAGTTCACAAATTCACTTTTTTGAAAAAAGACCACTGTAACGGAATTACACAAATTTGTAACGGAATTACATCTCTGAAAGTTACAAGGAAAACTCAATTATTTTGCACTCAACTTTTCTTACATGCTAATGCAAACATCAAGGCTATCTAGCACTTGAATATAAACCATAATTTGACATATCTGTAAAGCAATTTTTGAACTTGATATGTGTAAAATAAATGAAAATATGGCCAAAATACAAATAAGAGTGAAATTTGAAAAAAATATTGCTAAAATCCAGCTTTATTTCGGTTTATTTTCAGCTTCATATTAGTAGGCAAGAAATTAAAAAGGATTGCATCAATTTAATGAAAGAAAAATCCTAGGAACTATGTCCACTAATGTGTGTAACGGAATTACACAACTTAAGCAGTGAAATCAAATTTTCCACAAATCGGTACATGAACAACAAAGAATTCACATTTTAGCTTCAATACTTTTCAAAAATCAATAATTTGACAATAATAACCATATTTGAAAGAAAAAAAAGCAACATTTTAGAATTTTTCCTTTACTTCAAGAAAAATGGTTAAATTGTGAAAAAAATGTACTACATTATGTGAAATGCTAAATAACTGCACATAATCAATATCAAGCAACATTTAAACAATTACAAATCACAAACAGGTCAAATCATTCAACTTTCAATGCTATAAAGCCTCGTAAACTTCCTGAATATTGGAAATCTGTGTGAATGGAAATGCATCGTGAATGGGTAATTCCACTGTTACAGAATGACAAATAAGTGATTTTTAGCTCTGTTTTCTTTTATCATATTTAAAATTCCTTTCACTTTCACAGTTTTTAAAACTTTAATAACTGGCAGGGGTACTAGAGGTACAACAGAACCCAAGATTGTTACAAATCTATAACAATGTAGCGTCCAGAGACCAAAATACAATCATAACGGAAAGGGGTCTTTCATTCAACACTAACTATGTAATGATTTTCTGCAAAAGCTACCACAACAAATTCTTCATTGGTAATACAAACTTATCATTTAAGTTACAAACTTGAATTTGGTACATCTTTTTTTTCCAGAAATGATCTATTTTAACCTCTGAAATTACCTTAAGACAAACGAATGTCACTGTAACGGAATTACGCCTGTGAAATCCTCCCATGAAAATGCAATTTCTTGGTTACATTTTTCTGCTTTTCTGCCTATAGTCATTAGTAAAGAATGTGTATGCATTGTTCATCACAAGCTCTTACATAAGGACCAGAACAAATCCTGAAGTTATGTGTGTGCGTAACAGAATTACAAGAAAATCGAGATTTGTTATATAAACTCTTGTTATATTCTAAAATTATTCTTTAAAAATTTCATCCTATATTGATCTTAATTTACTCTCAAATCAATTTGGAATGCGTTTTCATCCATTCCATGAAATACGTGTATAGATGTATATCGGATATAAACGTGTATGATCCTCAAACAAAAAGTTGGCATTTTAAATATAAATATGGAATTGCCAAAAATTAAAGACACCTTTAGGAATTCCCATTTGAAAATGCAAATACTTTGTACATCATTCTTCTTTGATCTGCATACAGAAGCACACTGAACACTCAATGTATTCTGACTTTATGATAATGAATAAAACGTGTGTATCTTAGCCTGTATTATGTTTAGTTTTGAATATCTTGAAGCCTATTCTGTATTTATGTTTAATTTTATATGCTTCAGTTTAATACAAATTTACATAATTAATAATAAGTTATGAGCCTTTAACTGATCAATGATATTCAAATCTACATACAATTACAAAATTATTAATATTAAATCTCCTTGAAAGTTGAAGGTATGATTTATATCTTAAAATACATGAATGTAAATTAATGTGAGAAAATAAATGTAGCACCAGTGTCATACTAATCACTGGATATTAAAAAAAAATTTTTTATTGTTTTTGTTTTTCCCTTTCTAAAGTACAAACATGAATCTGCTGCATCTTCATAATTTCAGTCAAGTGGGTTTTGCTGGAAACTAATTTAATGATAGAACATTATCATCTCTATTATGTTCATGGAGAGATTAGAGAAATTATCTATCGTGTATCAATTTAGTTAAATCACCATTGATGCAATATGAAGCATGTGGGTACAATGAGTCACATAACGTAACATTGTACAGTACTTGTATAATGACGTATTGTCTACATGGCTACAGTTCATGCTATTTAAAGGGTATTTCTACATTGAGAACAAGAAATGTTTTTATTTTCAGCAATATCATTCAATACCTTACAAACCACGTGCGTGTAATTCCGTTACGTAACGGAATTACTAATACCGTTACGCCAATTTTGGAAAAAGTAGTGACATTATTTCAGAAAATTATGTTGGAAGTTCTTAGGACTGTGGTGAAGGAAGAGAATTCACAATGACATGACTAAAGAACAAGTAATAAGATATTGAGAAAAACTTATTACATTTTATCGTAACGGAATTACGATCAAATATGCATAGATTTCAAAAATTTCTCAAAAAAAAAATGCAATGAAGTTACTGCCCATGCTTTACAATTTGTGATTGTTGCTACATTGTATGGAAAATATGAGAAAAAGAGCAGAAACAATCATTGAATTAAAAGATTCACTTCATTTTCATGAAATGAAGCTGATTTATGAATAAAAGGTCATAAATTTCTGTTCAATTCAAGCAGAAATATTTTCAAAACCAATAGAGCTATACACAAATGGTTTTCA
Organism: Echinarachnius parma; assembly: GCA_037951105.1. Lineage (NCBI taxonomy): Eukaryota > Metazoa > Echinodermata > Echinoidea > Clypeasteroida > Echinarachniidae > Echinarachnius > Echinarachnius parma. Next base: position 56,104 of record JBAMJV010010127.1, read on the forward strand.
GTTTCCTAAAATTCAAGTTTTCCTTTATCGATAACAGTTTGATTTAGGGAAGATTGCTCAACTTTGAGATGTGGTGTTTTTGCCTTCTCTCATACGGAATTGCCCTACTACGCTTCGATTGGCTTGATAACACTATATTTAATATTATAATCAAATTAATTATAACCCGGCTATATAATGCTTGAATATTGTCGCGCTGATAATTTGTACGAAGTTGAATTGGAGAACTATATAGCATGGATGATATAAATGATCGGAAGACAATATAAATGCTGATGGTGAATATAAGATGATGGTGATGATTATGACGACGATGAAGATGATAGTGATAATAAACTTATGATGGTGAAGATTATAATTATTATCATTGAGCCAATGAAATCGATGTGTTCACAAATACGTCAAGAGATGGAGAGGCAGCCAGAGAAGCCAACCACCTGACATGACACTGCGATCACTCCCTCACTTACTCTAGTAAAAACGTAAGTAGTGTCATTTTGAAATGTTGAATTCAACAATGCTTTCGCGATTAAAACTGCACAAGTTTACGTGAGAAACGTTATTATAAGTAATCAGAGTTGAGCTTGAATACTCAACAAATATTGCTACAACATTAATTTGATAACCATTTACATTTATTTTATCACTCAACCACTCCCGATACAAGAAATAAATTCCCAAACTCTTTTATTTTTCAACCTAAAGAGAATGTTTATAAAATAAGTAAAAACAACATGCACACAACCATCACTCAACAAGCGACCCAGAACATGTCGGGCGATGTTTACCAAATATCGCCTATCGGCCATGAGGCTTTCTCGGAAGAGCAGTCCACACTCTCATGACCATCTAGCTCGGTCTACACCAATGCATTATACACTTACTTTTGTTCAGGGCGTACAGTATTATTATGATGATCATTTGATTACATAGATTTATACTAGCAGATTACCTACCTGTCATGCTTACCTCGGATAAACTGAGCGTCATGCAGCCTTGACGAAAAGTGACATTCCCGATGTCCAGGTTTACATCAATAATTACCAATAGTAATGCTTTTTATGATACCCTTTCATGGTGCACTTACCGATGAAAATACTGATGAAAAATACCGATAAAATTTCTTATGCGAGTTGAAATCGCTATACTTCCCCTCATAATTATTAACAATTGATTGGTAGATTTAATAAAATACAATCATCAACATAATCAGTACATTTACTCATTCATTACCAAGTCATTGTCTATTTGTAATACGTTTTTATTATTTGATTTATTGTCATCGATCAGCATCACATATTTATACTAATCATCACTAAGTTTATTATTTTCAATCACCATCATTCATATCAGATGTACTAAAATAAACTGATGAAAATATTCTGATTGAACTTAATATTTACAAACAATCAAAACCATCGCTAGTCGCACATAAAATTAAATCATATCATCTTCATCATCATCGTCATTATCAACATAAGTAACTGGACAGTCAACAAATTATAATTATTAAAAGAAGAGGACAACAAAAAGTATTTAGTTGAACAAGACGGACGGAAACAAGGGTGAAACATTGTTTCTTCAAGCCCGAATGTCTGTTGAAGCTGAAGTTTTCCGATGTTTTGAAGGAGCCTGGCAACAAAAAGCTGTGGTACTCTTTACTGCCTCAGAGCGTCTGTCATCTTCCTTAAAAGGAAAGAAGAAAAAAAAACATGTAATGTTTATGATTATGTTTATATAATTAAATTTTGCACCATTACTTAGTCGATATGACAATATATCAAGGGGCCCAAGTTATTATGAATACCACCACGTCGTCCTTTTCTCGAAGGGCAAAATATTTTATTAACGCAAAACATGAGCACGCATATTGAAAGGTTCTGTGACATAACAAAAATGATAGAAGAGGACAAATTTACCGTTATTTAACCTCAAAATTCTGTGCAATGTTGTCTGAAAACCTTAGTCAGTTGCCATATTGTAAAATTGTGGTGTTTTATTGATCAAACATAGTTAACAAACATCAGATTCTTCGTAAACACGCAAGTCACAACATCGCATGCACAGCCGACACAACTCAAATCACATGCACTCACAGTCAAACAATCATTCGAATACGGCTAATTTTGATAATGTGCTCTTACATTTTGGCCATTTGACTTTACTTTTTTTGTAGATAACTGTTTGAAAACCTCAAAAAATTAAATATTTTTAAATTGTGGAGTTTTATTCTTGTCAAAACAATTATGGCCTTTGAAAATTATACACCGCTCGCCGCCTGATATCGACGACGCGAGTTAGCTCGTTGTTTACAATGAAATGGGATACTCCATTCGCAAGGCGGGGGTGGGGGTAATTACAATTGAAAACAATACAAATTAAACTTTTACAAATCTGACAATATTCTCTAAATTTATTTCTGCAAGTACAGCAAATATTATTCTTGATATTTCCTATCATTTAATTAAGTTTTAAATACAAACTGAACTGATAATAACATTAATTTGAAATCATTCTACCTATCCCAAGTAGAACATGCTGTACAGGGCGGGGTGGGGGGGGGGGGGGGGCAAAACAATGCTTTGCTAATTATAATAATTTGCGCTATTTCTGAGTTGTCGGCAGAACAAAATCGCGCTGAAACTGTTCATTATTAACCTTTCTTTCCTCTCTTTTCAAACCACAAATCAAGTAAAACATCGTTTTTATAAACGCAAAATACAATCAGGCACATTCAACAATATTTAGAATAAAACAGAATTGTTGACAAATCCCGATTTGAAAATCAACTTATTCAGCAGATATCGTAAATATTTTAACATTGTTATGGCCCCGTTTTCCACTTCAAAAAACTGTGGAAGAAACGGGTATCATTCAAGCAGGAATATAACTTCCCAAAACACTCTATCTCCGTCTCTCGTATTCAGTTCAGCATGTCTGAGCTTGTTTTGCACACGTCTTGCTAGTACTCAGAGCAAATTCCAATATTGTTTTTTTCCGAGCTGATCATATTATTACAGAGTGCATGAACACAAAAAGAACAGAAAAGAAAATGGGAGTGGGCAGATAACTCGGGAGTTCAAAGAGGGAAAAAGGAATGAAAAGAAAATGAGAGTGGGCAGATAACTCGGGAGTTCAAAGAGGGAAAAAGGAATGAAAAGAAAATGAGAGTGGGTAGATAACTCGGGCGTTCAAAAAGGGGACTTTTTGCTTTTTTTTCGGGATATCGAGTATCGATTTTTGCGCCCGGGACTCGACATTTTTCGGCGGGACCCGGGTACCCGGGACTCGTCAACAGCACTAATTACCAGTAGAAACATGGAGCAGTTTTTGGTTTTCTGAATTTCTCTTTCGTTATAAAGATATTTATGATGGAAGTGTTTGGTTTTTAAATTAACTGCTGGAAAATTATTGTATAATTGTTGTATGTCTTTATTGAGATTCGTTGTCTTATTTCTGACCACGTTAGAATCTTTGTCTCCATTTAAGGGGGGTTTTGATGACTTTTGTCTAGTGTTAACTCGACACTATCAATACTAAGATTGATTATGATTTGGTATGATCGTTTGTGGAATATTGGTCTCAGTCTTGGGCCACGATCGGTCTTGGCAATGACCCCCCACTTACACAACACAACCAGTGGTCTCGATCTTCGTCCCGTTTCTGTAAATTACGCACCTCCCCCCCCCCCTTGATTCTATTGTCTCCAAACAGGATTCTATTGTCTCCAAACGGACGCGTGAATAGCAAAACCTGTTATTTTGTGTTGTTCTTTGCCTTGTGGTCCCCTTTAGCACTGAAGAATTATGGCTTTTAATTTATATTCATGTGATAGATGTGACATACTACAACCAATCTACTGAGTCAGAGGTGATGCAGCTATATCGAGGCATCTTTGAAGGTCTTGGGGTCAAGAATGCAGGCATTGAACAGTGTGTGGACGAAGGGGCAGTGACTGTGAAGAAATTTCAGCAAGCGTTTGATGCATTCGAAAAGGGAGAGGCAAGTATTTAACATGTTGTGTCCTAGGTCTTTTAACATGTTTCCTCCTAGATTTAATTTGATACATGTATGTCTTGGCATTTTACGCCCATTGGATCCCCTAAGATCCTTCAGTGAATGTACCCAAATGATCATAATTTCACGGTGTCCAAAGATGAAAGCGGCGCCGCCATGGTTGTGAAATTACAATGTACCTGTCATGCTTTGCAAATAATGATGTCTGTTTGCAAGTTTGCAAGGATACAGATTTCTTGAAGAGAGAAGGGATTTATTCTGCTACGGCGTTCTTTCGAGTTCTACTGCATTCTGGACTGCCATTTTTAATAGGAATGCTCTAGAACGCCCCAATCAATACTGAACAAAAGACCAGTGTGCTATTTAAAGGTTTCTGGGGGGGGGGGGGCCTTGCCAACTACAGTGTAACAGTTAGCTTATAATCCCCCCATGTTTTGCAGTTCTGCAGACAATAGGGAGTCTTCTGCCCCCTCTGGACAGGAACTATGAATAACGGGTCCTTTGTTAAAATTGAATAGAGGGTCCAAGAACTGGTTCTAGACCCTTGAAGAATAGTTCCCTTTCCCCTAAATTTAATCCATTTCATACAAGAATGAATAAAGGAACCTGATTGTATTTATGCCCTGCGGATTGCAAAGTTTAGTAGGGAACAGGATAAAATGATTATTACACAGTATGAAAAAGGAGCAAAGGAAAATAATTAACGATCACGGTGACTCCACGTTGTCAATTTGTACATCGGATAGGGATTATCCCATCAAGGACGAGAGCTATTTCAAGGCAAAATTTATCATTATTTCCCTCAACAAATTGTCAACTCCTAATTTTAATCAACATTTTAATGACATAAAAATAGGTGGAAAAATTTTAGGCATTACAATTTAAGACAAATATGAAGTAACATTGCCAATTTGAATGCCAAAATCTGTGTTGAAAATATGACAATGTGTTGCCAATATAAGGATTTTCCAAAATTATAGTGATCTATGCAATAACAATAATCATTAAAAAAATAATGAAAGCAGCTACAGTAACAAAATAAGGCTCTAAAAATAGAGACATTTATGCTCTTTCTCCTTGTACACTTCATATAATTTATTATCTTCTTACTCAAATGACTACCAAACCACAATATGTGAGTCATCCCAGGGTGAAAATCCCATTGACTATATTACCAATTGAATTCAATTGGTACCAATTGAAATCAATTGGTAATCGAAGTATCTGGAAAATGGAACAATTACCAATTGAAATCAATAGGTACCCATTGAAACCCATTCCAATGGGTACCAATTGAATTAAGTTTCAATGGGTACCAATTAGAATTTCAATGGGTACCCATTGAATTCAATGGGTACCAATTACAATTGTAACTGGAATTTCGTCCTGGGATCGTCCTTGATGGGCTAACTTGTGCAATGGCTAGATATTAACCCAAAACCTATGGGAACCTAGCAGGGAACCAGTTAATTCAATGATCTGTCTTCCCTCCATTCATTTCCAGATCTATGATGGGCTGAATCTTTTGGGCGAGGCTTTGCACGATGTAGCGGAGACTCTGCGCCGCTGTGAAGAGGTCGCACTTGCCGCAGATCTAGACAAGTTTGTCAAGGACCTCGTCGAGTGCACGGAGAGTGACTGCACGTCCTTCCTCGTCGACCTCGCTGTGGAAGTCGTCATCCTCTACATGAATGAGTACGAGATCTACGGCGACATCAAGGGTGCCTCCAATAGTTTCAACTTACTGGAGGCATACCAGCAGGGCGGGTTGTGCATCGGGAGGCTGGTGGGGGCGTGTCTCACCGTCGTCAAGTCAAATTCCCCCGTAATATAAATCATGGTTGCAACACTTGCAGCGATTAATGCTATAATATAACTTTTTTGCTTTGTACGTGTCCCAGTCTGGCAAGTGAAAACAAGATTTTTTATTTCGTTATTATTAACAGTAACGTGCCAAGTACTTGCATTGAAGCTACCCCTTGGATGCCACGTTCATGATTGCACTAGCATAATAGAGTACTTGACCATGCCCATTGTATTGTGTGGTGGCATTGTATACTTAGTGGCTCTATTTGTTCAGTATGCACCCTTATCTTCAGGCGTGAGACATTTGCCTTTCAATACATTCCTTTCAAATCCCCCCAAAGCAATTTAGCTGTGGTCTTCCAATTAATGTGGCACTGGGAATGAACTCCACTGGCACGTTTTGGGTTAAATAAAAAAAGGCCCAAAACCTGAATCTGGTGGCGCAAACAAAGAATAACATTACAAATTATGTAATGTATATGGTTGCCCATTCTGGCCAGTGGAATATGTCTACCCTGTAACTTGGTTTTGGCTAATTCTATGTTAATCTTAACAAGCGCTTAGAGGTTTTTTTTTGCAATATGCGCTATACTAATGTCTATTATTATTTGTATTATTATTATTATTATATCGCAATATTACTTAATTAACATACGTTACAATGTATTGGTAATTATTAGTACTAATATATATATAATATGCAAACAAGTACTTATTCACATTTATATTGTACAATAGAACTTCTTTCAAACGAGTTCTTAGGGACCATGAAAATGACCTTGTTATATCAGGGTTACAAAAAGAAAAGAATGTAAAGAGCATGTACCTGGGGGTTTAGTTATATGATGACATAAACGGTACCCCGGGGTACCAGACGAAAATCCGCCATTTTGTTTAATTATTTATTTAATTTTTAGGGCTGTACTGTGGGTATAGCGTGCATACAATCGCGCGCTGCACTGCATGCACAACGCAATAGCTGCGGTACGGTTGGACGCAAGATGGCGCTGCACTGCATGCACAACGCAATAGCTGCGGTACGGTTGGACGCAAGATGGCGCTGCACTGCATGCACAACGCAATAGCTGCGGTACGGTTGGACGCAAGATGGCGCTACACAACGCAGTACCCCGGGGTACAACGGTACCCCAGGGTACTGCGTGTGTCATCATATCAGGGGAGTGTTTCACAAAGATTCTAAGTTGAACTTAACTCTAAGTTGGACCTAACACTTATGGAAAGCCATTTGTAACCAAAACATATTCAAAAGAAAAAAATACAAGTATTTGAGACTTTCAACAACAACAATATATCAATTATTTCAAGTCTCAGTATTATACTGTAACTGATTTTATCAAACGTAATGCCTTTTCAAAAGAACTGTTTCATTAATTTTACAAAGAAACTAATAGCTTTCCATAATTGTTAGGTGCAACGCAGATTTAAGTTTAACTTAGAATCTTTGTGAAACACCCCCCTGACCTCCTTTTATCAAGGTTTCACTGTACAAGTGCACTTCTCACTGTGGGGTGAATTGATAGCAAATGAGCCTTATTTAAATTGACAGTGAAAGTTTACTGTTTTGCACATTGGGTTTTGGTATTTTAGGGTTGGTATTTTAGGTTCTGTGGTAAGCTCAACTTGAAATGTTGAGCTTGGATAAAGCTAAACATTATTGGGAAATGGCCCACACAAAAATTGAAATATACACTTTTGAAATATTAAAAAACATTAACTTGAAATACAATTGAAATATATATCACCTACTATGTAGAAGAGTACATCATATTGTATCTCTTAATGTAAAGACTTTTACAAAAACTGCTTTGAAAGGAATATTTGAGTAATGAAACTATACAAATCTAGCACCTACATGCATGTACGCTTCAATTCAACAGCATGTACGCTGCATGCCAACGCTGTAGCCACGTGGCATGCAAGCTATTTGTGCATTAGGCTATAAGTACTCGGCCTGGCGGAGAAGGTTGAACAGGCGGTGAAATTTTGGCCCAATCTCAGCGATATTTCTGTATTTAATGATACTTGGGTTCAGATTTTACCACACAAACCCCTTTTTATACTATTTCAACAATACAATCAATTAGTTTGTCTAATATAGATGTTTTTGGTACCATTCCCAATGCTGATATTTGACTTTAATGCAAGTAACTGCAAATCAAGTGTTTTACAGTAATTTAAGATGTACAGTACATGATGAATGAAATTCAGTCTGTAAGTTTACAAATGTATAAATAATTGTACACGTTAAAATATATATATATATTTTTTGTAATTGCTATAAAATATATTAGATTTATAATAATTGATAATAGGCAGGAGAACGCCATCATAAGCTGATTGCTTGAAGTTAAAGGGGACCACCAGGCAAAGAACAACACATTATTATATGTTTTGGTACCGTTTTGTGATATCAAATAGATACCCAACATTTTGCAAAGGGTTGTGTAATTCATAAACAAAGCAATTAATTTCCACCACTTACGGAACCACTGCTATTTCCTGGTTCGTACGGGCCAAACATTTGCGAGTGCGTCAATGCGATTCACGCGTACGTTTGTAGACAATAGAATCCCGGGCGATTCGTTCGCTCTGCACACATTAGTCTTCGCAATTCAGACCGCATGAACGCATGCTTTATAATGGTGAGGCGTTTTCCAATTATATATTTTTTTTCTGGAAACATATTTTTGTGAACTTGTTGAAGGAATGGAATACTAAAGATGTTACCTTTCAATAATAAGAATATTATTTTTGGGTGGTGGTACCCTTTAATAGCGGGCTCAAATAAATGTCTTGTTCATGATGACTTCTTCTTATTCCTTTATAATAATAAATAATAATCCTTTCTTATAAAGCGCAGTCTTACAATTAAGTCTCCGGAGTTGTCATTTTGTTTTCTCAAACATTATTTTCTGTGATGCACATTACTATATTATTCACATTCACTTAAAATGGTAAAGCTGAAATTGGGAAGCTTCTGTATGTCATAAATGAGTGTCCATGTATAATAAGCCCCCCCCCCACCCCCCCCCCCGGTCGATTACCTCCCAGACAATAACCCCCCGGACGATTTCCCCCAGAAAATAACAAGAATTACCACTCCCTCCCCCAGACAAGTATCTCGCAAATCGGCACTACCTAGCTCAAAAACATCTGGATTATGATTATACCACTATTTATGGGAATAAATAATTAATAATAGTAACAATGATGATGATGATTATGATGATGGTGATGGTGGTGATGATGATGATGATGATGATGGTGATGATGGTAATGATGGTGATGGTGATGGTGATGATGATGATTATGATGATGATGATGATGATGACGACGACGACGATATGATGGTGGTGGTAATGATGATAGTATAGGTACTATAATGATATAAAACAACGAGAATAATAATGATATTAATAATAGTTATAATAATAATAATAATAATAAATAGTACTAATCATTCTAATTAAATAGAAATAATTATAATCATGATATCTTATATGATAAATATAATATCAATAATGATAATCCCAAATCCAAGTGATCGGATAAGTACTACATTAAAGGCAGCACTGAACATGAGCTCTCGCCACTCCCTTGGGAGCATTTTACACTTTGGGGTTAATTGTTTGATTGGGTTGGATTACACATGCTAATTATTAGCATGAACACAGAAGAAAATGCCCACTTGCACGTACACACATGTGTATACACACACGCACAGACACACAGCAAACACATACACACGCGTAATTGACAGGGGGGGGGGGGGAATAATTGTTGTTATTGTCTTCGTGGGTATTTGTCCGGGGGGTAGTTAGAGTAATAGTCTTGGGGGGGGGGGGGGGGGTAAATGTCCGGGGAGTAATAGTCCTGGGGGTTATATTGTCTTTGGGGTAACTGTCCTGGGGTAATTGTCTTAGGGGGGTAGTTGTCCGGGGAGTAATTGTCATGGGGGGGGGGGGGGGGGGGGGGTAATCGTCCGGGGGTAATTGTCATAGGGGGGGAGCTAATTGTCTGGGGGGTAATCGTCCGGGGTAATTCTCCAGGGGGTACGTCCTAGAATCATCCTGTTTTCAGAATTAAAAAGTATTTATGACTCGTAACTTATAGTACAAAAGCCATATCTTTTCGGACTGCGGCCGGCCCCTGCTTCATGCATACAATGCGCGCGCATGCAGGTAAATTTTTAATTTGTGGAAGCACTGCTCGACCTGCCACCGTACCGCACAACGTCACAGTCAGTGCTCTGCAGTGCCAACAACACAAACTTTTATGCCCCGAAATCTCTTCTTATAATACTTGTCATGATTTGTGTTACCATTATTTGAGTACTATTAACAGGAACGACTGGCCATCTATAAGTGATAAAATGCGTAATTTCGGAGGAAGACTCGTAAACGATGTTGTGAGATGGGCATTTCTGGTAAGTTTTTCCACCCAGTCCCATGTATGTTAATTTATGTTTGGTTTATTAAGTTTGGTAGACCACTTCCTTGATTCATGTCATGCAAATGTCAATCACTAAATGACAGTATTGTTACATGACTTTACTATTATTTGTTGGTAGGAAACCACAATACTATGATATCTCTGTCTTTTCAGTGCAATTATGTTATGTGTGTGATTGTGAACTAAAAAAAAAAAGAATAAGACTGTTATAATTAATTCACACATGAAAATCTGGATGTTTTTGTTTTTGTTTTTGAGAAAGAGACCGAGTGTGTGACTGTGAGGAGAGAAAATGGGGGGGGGGGGGGGGGGGGGGGGGCGGGGGGCGTGAACTAATACAATTTTGTACCCTACGTCTTAAATCACTTTAAACTGGAGAATATCAGTATGTTTTACTTGTGTGAACTATTTTCTTATCACTCAAAAGATTTGTGTAATTTGAGCCATTTTTAATTTTAACAACTTTAGTTTTACTTGATGGCTTTGGATGTAGCGCGACTGCCGTGAAAAAATCACCATGATCACACTTCGTCATCGGTAAAATTAAAATTAACAGAACTTGGCAAGCAATTTTTGCTCTACCTTCTGCACGATCAACACGCGTCACAGCAATTGCACAATAACATTTAAGGATAGTATAAGGATTGGATTTTGGTACTGTAACTTGTAAGTTTGCCTAAATATGATGACATTTTGTCAAAGTTGTTGCTGAAAATCTTCTTTTGTAATAGTTAATATAGCTGTCACAGTTGCCCACAATTTAGTGATAAGCACTAAATGGGCAACCGGCAGTGGTTGTACATTTGAAAATGAAGATCTCTCCAAATGCTGTTTGCCAATTATGTAGATGACTATTCTGGTGTGACGTGTTATACTTTTAGGGCAATGCATAGAAAATGCATAGTTGGTGTTTATTTTTCACCTGCCAACACATACTTTACGACAAGGAAATTGTGCATATAGTGTGTAAATGATCATACTACCTAGGCTAGTTTGATTATATGCCTGGCAAGGGAAGACCTTTTGATGGTTAGTACTCATTGCGTTCTATCTCAATTGAACTCGTATTTTACAGGCAGCATGGCTGATGTCAAACTTGATCATCTGGCTCGTGACCTTCTTCAAATACAAGGACAACTTGGAATACACCTACACTATGTACCTCATGAAGGTAAACTTTCATCTTTTTCTCTCTCTAAATAATGATTTGTTTTTAGATAGCGCATTTCCATTATATAAACTGATCGATGCGCTTTACAACCTCGCCAATAACCTACAGCAAAATAAATATGTCTTCAAATTTCTTCTAAAAATATCTAATGTGGAAGACAATCTTTAATCAGCTGGCAAACTGTTCCAAACTGGAGGGCCAGCAAAATAAAAACTATGATCTCTACTCTTCTCTTTTCCTTGTCCCTGTTTCCCTCTAACTTAATTTTAAACATAGGGAGATGTGCAAAGAAACTGAGCTTGGCTGGCCAGGAATTTAACCCGAGATCTTTCTAGCTTTCCGGACTAAATGCTCTAACCTCAGGCTCTGAGCTATAAAGCTCTTATAATGGTGATACTGTGTAGTAGTTTAGAAACCCTTTACAATGCTTGTGATAATCAGAAGCTATATAGTAGTAAACACATAACAAATCTGAAAGATGATGTTACTTCCCAGCTCAGAGACCCTTTACAATGCTCGTGCTAATTAGGAGCTATAATAACCTGTAACAAATCTGAAATAGATGATCAACTTGGGGATAAGTGCTAGGGATCTACAAACAAGATGCAGTTATTTTTTTGTCATTACTATACAGTAAGTATCTTTATTTTCTTCTCTTTGCACAAACTTATTTAAATAATCACCTAGATATCCATTATAATGGTATTATATAAGCCTCCATTGTCGACATGTATTAAATGATTAGAAAGTTTTTCAATTTCAAGTTTGATTACAAAAAATTTTCACTTATATTTTCTTTCATCATTTAGGGCAGCTTGCCGACAGCGAGGGCCAGCGGTGCGTGTCTCAACTTCAACAGCATGCTCATCCTCTTCCCCGTGTGCCGTAACATGATCTCCTACCTCAGAGGATCTTGCGAATCTAAACAGGTGATTGTCACATACAGTATTGCATCAGGTCTCTGCTAGAAAATGGCCATTATTTCTTGTTGGGTGTGTGTCCTGTTCTTGCAACTGCGATAATATCTCAGGAACCCTTTGACTAATGAACGCATGAATGGCTGTGAGGTATTTTGGGAAATGGATGTGTGTGCCATTCGCGCAATTGCAATATCAAAAGAACCATTTGAGGAGTTATAACCAGACATTGAGAGATTATACGGTTGAATGGCATAGGGCACACTTCCAGGTTTCTAGGTGTTGTTGGTGATCTAGCTTATTCACTTTATTGTTATGTTGTTTTGATAGTTGCCCTTCTCCTAATTTCATATTGTTTTCAATTTGTATAATTTTCCTTTTCTTAATTTTTCAAATTTGTCCCTCACTTTATATAATTATAAATTAAAGTATTCTTTCCTTCTTTCTTTCTTTTCAAACATCACCCCCAGATGTACAGGAGAAATTTGAGACGGCAGCTAGACAAGAACCTGACGTTTCACAAGTTGGTGGCTTATGCAATCGCGCTCTTCACCATCATGCACATTGTGGCACACTGCTTCAACTTCCAGAACCTTTACACCGCTCGAAAGACCACCGTCAACGAGGACTGGCTTGCCACCAAACTCTCCAACCCTACATTTGAGCTCAACCCCTTCCAGTCAATAAGTGCAGTGAGTACTATGTTTTATGGTCTGCAAGTTAAGGGATTGCCAATTAGTGATTTACTTGACTCATTACCCTTGAGATTCTGAAATCCCTATTGACTTTGTACATAGCCCACCTGTTTCCCGAAGGCAAGGAGCTAAAATTTGTTGTTGGTAACACCAAGGAGGTACTAGTACCTCCTTGGTCACACTTACAGAGTTACAGACCCCCTATACAGAGCTTGAAAGGATTCGGTCATTGACGACTGGCTAGCCACAAAACTCTCCAATCCCACATTTGAGCTTAACCTCTTTCAATCCATTAGTTCAGTGAATGCAGTGTGGTTTTTTTTAGGTTTGTTGGCTCGGGTTTCATTTGTATTGTTTCTTGTTTCTTGTTTAATTAGTTCATCTTGGTCACACCAGAGAAATTCTCCATCGATGAATTTGACCTCAACCCTTGAGTGACATCTATTTTGTTGTCGTAAATTAAACATTTCAAGATTTGTGAACAATTCTACCAAAGATAGATACATGAAACGGTCATGGGCAATTCCACCATAACGGAATTACATTCAGAGACGTTTTTTGCTCATTATTTCATTCCCTGCGCAATATTCTGATGACTTAAGTAAATTTTGATACTTATGTAAGTTGCACGGGTAACCAGGCTACAACATGATAGGGAAATGGTTTTATATCTTCCATGTGTTGTTGCACACTAGACCAATATGTGTGACCGTAACGGAATTACCGGAGAATGGAGTTTTTTTTTTGCTACAAGTTTGCGTTGAGTTTCTCTGAAATATAAGACACTTTGAAACTGATTTTATGTATTTTTTCTATCTTGATAATGTCAACTTCATTTTGGAACAAGTACGTGCATAAACAACACAATGATAAGTTCACAAATTCACTTTTTTGAAAAAAGACCACTGTAACGGAATTACACAAATTTGTAACGGAATTACATCTCTGAAAGTTACAAGGAAAACTCAATTATTTTGCACTCAACTTTTCTTACATGCTAATGCAAACATCAAGGCTATCTAGCACTTGAATATAAACCATAATTTGACATATCTGTAAAGCAATTTTTGAACTTGTTATGTGTAAAACAAATGAAAATATGGCCAAAATACAAATAAGAGTGAAATTTGAAAAAAATATTGCTAAACTCCAGCTTTATTTCGGTTTATTTTCAGCTTCATATTAGTAGGCAAGAAATTAAAAAGGATTGCATCAATTAAATGAAAGAAAAATCCTAGAAACTATGTCCACTAGTGTGTAACGGAATTACACAACTTGAGCAGTGGGATCAACTTTTCCACAAATCGGTACATGAACAACAACAAATTCACATTTTAGCTTCAATACTTTTCAAAAATCAATAATTTGACAATAATAACCATATTTGAAGTAAAAAATAGCAACATTTTTTAATTTTTCCTTTACTTCAAGAAAAATGGTTAAATTGTGAAAAAACCCAAAGTAAAAAATAAAAAAAAGTACCTACATTATGTGACATGCTAAAGAACTGCACATCATCAATATCAAGAAACATTTAAACAATTTAAAATCACAAACGGGTCAAATAATTCAACTTTCAATGCTATAAAGCCTTGTAAACTTCCTGAATATTGGAAATCTGTGTGAATGGAAATGCATTGTGAATGGGCAATTCCACTGTTACAGAATGACATATAAGTGATTTTTAGCTCTGTTTTCTTAATCATATTTAAAATTCCTTTCACTTCCACAGTTTTTACAACTTTAATAACTGGCAGGGGTACTAGAGGTACAAATCTATAACACTGTAGCGTCAGGAGACCAAAATACAATCATAACGGAAAGGGGTCTTTTATTCAACACTAACTTTGTAATGATTTTCTGCAAAAGCTACCACAAAAAATTCTTCATTGGTAATAAAAACTTATCATTTAAGTTACAAACTTGAATTTGGTACATCTTTTTTCCAGAAATGATCTATTTTAACCTCTGAAATTACCTTAAGACAAACGAATGTCACTGTAACGGAATTACGCCTGTGAAATCCACCCATGAATCCACCCATGAAAATGCAATTTCTTGGTTACATTTTTCTGCGTACAGTCTATAGTAAAGAATTTGTATGCATTGTTAATTTGTATGCACTGTTAAACAATGTATGCATTGTTAAACTCTTACATAAGGACCAGAACAAGTCCTGAATTTATATGTGTGCGTAACAGAATTACAAACAAATCGAGATTTGTTATATAAACTCTTGTTATATTCTAAAATTATTCTTTTAAAAATTCATCCTAAAGTGATCTTAATTTACTCTCAAATCAATTTAGAATGCGTTTTCATTCATTTCATGAAATACATGTACGGATATAAACATGTATGATCCAAATACAAAAAGTTGGCATATAAAATTTTAAAATCGAATTGCAAAAAATGAAAGACACCTTTAGGAATTCCCATTTGAAAATGCAAATACTTTGTACATCTTCTTTGATCTGCATACAGAAGCACACTGAACACTCAATGAATTCTGACTTTATGATAATGAATAAAACATATCTTAGCCTGTATTATGTATAGTTTTGAATATCTTGAAGCCTATTCTGTATTTATGTTTGATTTTATATGCTTCAGTTTAATACAAATTTACATAATTAATGGTGAGTTATGAGCCCTTAACTGATCAATGATATTCAAATCTACATACAAAATTATTAATATTAAATCTCCTTGAAAGTTGAAGGTATGATTTATATCTTAAAATACATCAATGTAAATTAATGTGAGAAAATAAATGTAGAACCAGTGTCATACTAATTACTGGATATTTTTAAATTTTTGTTATTGTTTTTGTTTTTCCCTTTCTAAAGTACAAACATGAATCTGCTGCATCTTCATAATTTCAGTCAAGTGGGTCTTGCTGGAAACTAATTTAATGATAGAACATTATCATCTCTATTATGTTCGTGGAGAAATTAGAGAAATTATCTATCGTGTATCAATTTAGTTAAATCACCATTGATGCAATATGAAGCATGTGAGGTAATGAGTCAGATAAAGTAACATTGTACAGTACATGTACTGTATGTATAATGACTTATTGTCTACGTATGGCTACAGTTCATGCTATTTAAAGGGTATTTCTACATTCAGAACAAGAAACAAATTTATTTTCAGCAATATCATTCAATACCTTACAAACCATGTGCATGTAATTCCGTTACGTAACGGAATTACTAATACTGTTACGCCATTTTTGGAAAAAGTAGTGACATTATTTCAGAAAATTATGTTGGAAGTTCTTAGGACTATGGTGAAGGAAGAGAATTCACAATGACATGACTAAAGAACAAGTAATAAGATATTGAGAAAAACTTAAATCGTTTTATCGTAACGGAATTACGATCAAATGTGCATAGATTTAAAAAAATTCTCAAAAAAATATGCAATGAAGTTACTGCCCATGCTTTACAATTTGTGTTTGTTACAACATCGTATGGAAAATATGAGAAAATGAGCAGAAACAGTCATTGAATTAAAAGATTCACTTTATTTTCACAAAATGAAGCTGATTTATGAATAAAAGGTCATAAATTTCTGTTCAATTCAAGCAGAAATATTTGAAAAACCAATCGAGCTATATACAAACGGTTTTCAGTTTCCTAAAATTCAAGTTTTCCTCTATTGATAACAGTTTGATTTAGGGAAGATTGCTCAACTTTGAGATGTGGTGTTTTTGCCTTCTCTCATACGGAATTGCCCTCCTACTAATTAGCGCGAACAAATGAGAAGTACTGCAAACAAGCCCGAACTATAGCGCGAATAAGCCATCGATATATAAAAATGCATATCGGTTATTTGGGGTTTTAGTGAGGAGATAACCTACATATCGATGGAATAAGCAGGAACAAATGTACTGTGAACAAGCACAAACGGGATTTACTGGGAACAAGTGCAAATGGAGTTCCATAAATACTGAGAACAAATTTGTTCGCAGTGAATCCCGTTCGCGCTTGTTCGCAGTAAATAGTATTTATATTATTTACTGCGAACAAGTGCATGCGAATGGGAAATTTGTTCGCAGGAAATAGCTTGTTCGCACTTGTTCGCGCTTGTTTGCAGTACTTCGCACTTGTTCACGCTAATAAGTAGGACCCACATGAATCCCTCTCCTTCAAGTTTATTGGATTCAAGCTATCCCCTACCTTAGCCTGCATCATCAAAGTCTCATTTTCTTTGACTCATTTATAAACAAGAGTGATGTGACAGGACTAGGGATCATCGGGCAAGGCCTGGCCCTACTCGCTGGCTGGACCGGGGCCATCTTGACCCTAGCCTTCATTCTAATGTTCTCCTCGTCAACAGAATTCATGAGGTAAGTCTGTACTGTGGACGTGGGTAGTGTGGCAAGGTTGGTAGAGCGCATGCCTTCCAATCATGAGGTCCCGAGTTCGAACCCAAAGTATGCCCATCACGTTTTTTCCTGAGTCGGCAAGAAAATGTATCCACATTTGCTGCTCTCGACCCAGGTGTATAAATGGGTACACAACGGGATAGAACGTAGTTCCTTTGCATTGTGTGCAGTGTGCATCTACAAGGTTGCCCTTGGATGGAATGCTCCCCAGGGAGTGGAAAACTTGCACTCTGTGTGCTGGATTGATTGTAGTATATGCACCCGATGACCGGGATAATAATATCATGGTCCAGTGCTTAGAGATGATTATCAATCATATCAGGTGTATATAAATTGGGAATATTATTATTATTATATTTTCTGTTTTTGTGTATAAGTAAAGTACTGGCACCAGTAGGGAGAGGGTGTGGGAGCGAAGGGGGGGGGGGGGGGGGGGGGGGGTCGGGGTATGTGCCCCTTTAATCAAGCCAATTATGCTACACCTCTGACTGGCACCATACCATAGTGAAAGTTGTGTGGCAGTAAATTCTCAGCTGACAATTATTCTGCGCACAAACCTTTGCTTACAATAAAATCGCCAACAATCTAAAAATTGATGTGAAACTGTTCATGATAGTATTTAAGGATTATTATCCATTTTCTAATTTATGGGCCATAAAGAATCTTTGGATAATTAAGTAGTAATCATAGTAATGATTATGAGTTTTACATTTATAAGCAAATATCTCATTGAAATGTTATTACTATGAATACATTTTAAAACGATATGTATATTCCATTAGTTCTTTCTGTTTGCCAACCGTTTATTTGTTTGTTTATGCGTTTGTTTATTTGTCTGTATACAGGAGATCCTATTTTGAGACATTTTGGATGACGCACCATCTCTTTGTTGTCTACTTTGCCTTCCTAATGGCCCACGGCATGGGGTAAGCTAAGTACTGCATTGTACAAATTGTCTCATACCCGTAATAAACAAATTGGCAATGCGAAGGCGCTTTGATCATTGAAATTATTAAAACAAAGGCAAATGAGGGAGGAAGTGAAGAGGTGTTCTGGCCCCGTTTCATAAAACTTTTCCAATTGTTGCAATTAGTGTCCAACTACCTTGGTGGCAGCTAAAATGTTGATGCTGATGGGCGGTTGCCATAGTAGTTGGAAAAGTTTTATGAAACGGGGCCCTGCAGGTCTAGTGGTCAGTGCTCTGCTCTTTTCACAAATTGACCCCGGGTTCAAAACCTAGGTTGCACCCCTTGGATGGTGACGATAACGGGCGGTCCCAGATGTAAATACAATGTAATCATATTTGATTAGACGAGTCTGTTAAAATTTAATAAAATTAAATACCCAACCAACCTAACACTTGTGCTTCTGGTGCAGTAAAGGGAATCCATGTTGCTAATTTTTATATAGCGGGAAGGGAGAATTTAGGAGTTTTATAAAGCTGTCAATCATAAATTGAACCTTGTTAAACTTTTGTATGATGGTTTTAAGCATAATTATTCTTAATTTTTCACACTCAGAAGGATTGGAATTTGGTCCCTTAGCACTGTGGCATGTAATGGACAACCAGCTAAATGCTCTTCGGGGAGTCCAAAAGTGCACATTGTGTGCTGGAATGATAATAGATTGTTTTTGGTAACCGGAGTAATTATTTGTTATCAACAAATTGTTATGTATGATTGTTACTTATTTTATCAGGAATGTCCAACTTTGGTGAATAGCGCTATATTGACAAATCTTATCATTATTATTGTTATCTTATCCACCATTTTCATCATCTTAAAGTTTCTGAATGTTCTGTTTCAGTGGGGCGGTGAAATACCAAACAAACACTGATGTTCACAACCCAAAAGACTGCATGGTTGACCAGACCACATTTGATGCCTGCGCTGCGGACCAGGCACCAGAATTCACAGGCACACCTGGAGCTGTAAGAAGCAATTTATTGCATTTAAAGATCGGGCTGTACCCCCTTTAACTAATTAAAAACTGATTAAAATTTGATTTGGGTATAACATGCATTTTCAATGTACCCAAGTCCAAGCATATATGGAGACCATCATGAATATTAAGAGTTATAATTAAGGGTGATCCAGCCCTTCCCCCTGAGTCTAAATGCTAAGTATAATCTATGACCATTATCATCATTATGATGATATTTAATAGGAAAATTACAATGAGCTCTTAACAGATAATGACAATGATAGTGATGATGATGATATTGGTAATGATATTGACAATTTTAATGACAATGACAAAAAGTAGTTAACATTTTCATAACAATAACGACAATGATAATAAAGAAGAGAGAAGGAGAGAGCCACAATCCCAAGAATCAGACTAACAGACTTAGTTGAATGAAAATGTGTAAACGATTTTCTCTTCTGTCTTCCCACAGAGCTGGAAGTGGTGTGTGGCACCACTGTGCATCTATATACTGGAGAGATTTATACGGATGGCCAGAACATGGCCTGATGTCACTATTGTACAAGTAAGAAATTATATTTATTTGTGTTTATTTGCTTATTTGTTTTTGTGTGTGTTATGTTTTTTTTTTTGTGTGCTATGCTTATGTGTTTGTTTGTGTGTTTTTGTTTGTGTGCATGTCTGCTGTGTGTGGGTATGTGAGTGTGTGTGTTGGTAGGGCCGTATGGGTGTGTGTATGTGCAGAAGAGGGGGCTTCATAGCATGCTAATAGTTCATAACACATACACACGCACACACACACACACACACACACAAATGCACATATACAAAATGTTCACATGCCAATGACAATAGCGATAATTTTGCAAATGTATTGTCATTATTATATTATTTTTATTTTTATTATTGTTATCATTTCTAATAAAAATCAATATGCTTTGATATTCAATCAATGTCAGGTGGTTCAGCACTAGTCTAAGTTATAGAGTGGAGGTTGATGAAAATGTTATTTTGTATTTCTGTTGTATTGATTATAATTATTATGTTACATTATTATTAATTATTTATTTATTTTGTGAAAATGAAAACTTGTGACGTGAAACTTAAACTTGAAACAGAATTCTTATTGTTGTCATCATTTCTAATAATAATCAATATGCTTTGAATATTCCATTGTCAGGTGGTTCAGCACCAGTCGAAAGTGATAGAGCTGAGGTTGATGAAGCAGAATTTCAAGATGCTTGCCGGCCAGTACATCTTCCTCAAGTGCTCCCCAATCTCCAAGGTGCAATGGCATCCGTTCACTCTCACTTCGGTAAGTTATCATCATTTTGTACATTGTACTTTGAATGTGGACAATAAAATAAAAATCAATATGACCCATTCTTGAACCTGATCAGAACACTCTCGTAACTAAACTCTATGCCTTGGCTGATCCTGACATTGGGGACAATGGTCCTCCCCTCTTGTCTATTGTTAGGTGGTTCAGCACCTAAGTACCTGATCAACATGAGCATAGCAATACCAGTGCTGCTCTGCAGCCACGTGAGCCAAGTGTTCCCTCATCTTTAAGGTCCATTTTCATCTGTTCACTCTCTCCTCATTATGTTATCATCGTAGTCATAAATAATTGCCACAAAACAGTCAGAACTTCAAGATACTTGCTGGCCAGTATACATGTTTCTTGTTCAAGGGTTTTCCAATCTCCAAGTTGCAGTGGCATCCGTTCACTCTTCACCTCGGTAAGTTATCAAAGTTGTACATTGTTCAAACTTGTTTTGACCAATATCACTAACTAGTGGCCAAGCGCGAAGCTGTGCGTGCGCACATAATGACCCTGTATACAGTAATGCGCTCTGAGTCTTTTCGACATGAGTGATTGACTACCGTAAAACTCCGTGTATAAGACGCACTTTTTTTTCGTCGGAAAATTTTCAAAGTGGGGGGTGCGTCTTATACACAGGTACAGCCAAAAAAAAAAAAAAAAAAAAAAAAATTCTAAATTTTTTTTTTTTGGGACACCCGGTAGTCATGTTTAATGCATATTAAACTGGTCTAGGGCATGACAAGAGCTTGATATAAGGGGGAACATTTATCAAAATATATCTTTTTCCTACATAAATTATAGTGGTTAGCAAAACAAAATGCAAGTTTTTAAGCAGTAACACTGCTACTAATTGAATATTCAGATATTCATGAGTAGCAGCACTCATTTAATATTCAATTTTCTAAACAGTGGTTATACATTTTCTCTACAAAAAAGTTATTAATGAATTTAGTATTTTGCATATTTAATGAGCATTGCTACCTCATGAATATATGAATATTCATGAAAAAAAAATATTCTAAAAAAAAAAATAAAATAAAAACGTTTTTTTTTAATTTTTTTTTTTAATAGAAAGTTGGGGGTGCGTTTTATACACGAGTGCGTCTTATACACGGAGTTTTACGGTACTCAAACAGTGATCCCATGATTGGGATTTTAGAGCGCAATGCCACAGACATTGGAGATATACATGTATACTTAGATGTGCCATTTTTATCGGTCTCGACCATCTAAACCAATGGTCACAGACCCCACCCCCCAATTTCAGAAAGGTCCACTTGTTATCAGTCTTGACCATCTAAACCAATAGTCACGGTCCGCCCCCCCCCCCCCCAGCTTACACGACTTTCAACCAGTGGTCTCGGCCTCAAAAATTGTTGCCGACGGACACAACCCCCCCCCCCCTCAACTAGTGGCCTGGGCCTTGACAAATTTTGCCGACGGACACCCCCCATATAGCCACAAAGTTAAGATTAGGGTTAAGGTTAGGTTTTTCAAGTTGGCATGTAGCCTGAAGTCCTGAACTTAGCGACCAAAAATAATTTAGCCCACTAAAACCTAAAATTACCCATAGTCCATAACCTCAGTAATGTAGGTTCATCCTTATATATTTGTAACCTGATCACGACTGCTGTATAAACGCTGATTATGTCACCGCAGCTGTATTTTGCAGTTCAAATTTGTTTTTTAGCATTCTAATTCATATAACGATCATTCAAAAACATTTTGTTTGCATTCGATTTAAAACATGTTTCTATTTCGTAAAATTGTCATTCAATTTAAAGCAAGAAAATTTGTGATTACGTAATACCGCCTTCTGTGAAATCCATTGGCGAACTTGAATGCAAATAGCGTGTTTTTTCAATTGAATGCTAAAAGTGGTAAATCACTTGACCGAAGAGCTAAATCGTATGAACAAAATGCAATTTTGAACCGCAATTGCAAGCCTTCAGCTCAATTTCGCGAAATTGAATGACACGCTTATTAAAAAGAGTGAGAAACTTACGAAATTGGCCGAGAAAACCTATATTATTGCTGGTATTAACTTTCCCTTTCTCAATTTCTTTCATACCAGGCCCCTGAGGATAAATACTTTTCTGTCCACATCAGGAGGATTGGTGATTGGACAGACGAACTAGCCGTCAAGATGGGGGCGGACCAAGCTGAACCACTGCCAATCACACAGTTGCCAAGGTAACAGAGAACAGTTCCTTAGCTACAGCGGGGCACGTGGGGGCACATGTCCCCCAATAATTTGCCCAAAACAATTATTTTAAAAAAACATAAGGGGGAAAAATTCTTTACAAATAAAGGAATGCATAGAATGTGCCCCCCCCCCATCCAATAATTGGCGTGCCCCACCCCAATCAGGCCAACTACACACTAGGCCACTGATTGAGAACAAGGCTATTCTGTGCCATCACTTAGATCTAAGAGGAATATTGCATGTTGTCAAGTTTTGAACCTCAGTCACTTGTTGCCAAGGTAACTACTTAGTCATTTCCTTTACAAAATTAGCTATTACTGTCCTGCTTGCCCGGGCAAATACACATTCACTTTTGGCCACCAGCATTTAATTAATTTTGTTTAATTTTACTTGCTCAAATGGGCAACCAAAAATTATATATTTTGTTCTGTTTTGTTCCGAGTATGAGGCCATTAGATTCAGGTTTTATGCAACTTTTATTTGCCCGACTGGTTCACACGCAAAAAGTGAAGCGAAAAAAGTTAATTTCTAGCATTGAATATTGTAATGAGTGTTTTAATAGTGCTTATTGAAATCAATTAAACCGTGTAACCATATTTGTCTGTATTCGATTGCAGGGTACAAATTGATGGCCCGTTTGGCACATCATGTACGGATATCTTTGACTACGATGTTGTTATGTCGGTGGCTGCTGGTATTGGAGTCACACCGTATGCCTCGGTTATCAAATCAATCGGGTAAGCTATCTCTGTTCCAAATTTATTTATAATGATTTTCTACTTTGATAGATAAAACCCTCAAAATTATATGCACGGTTTTCATTATCTATTCGTATAATTAACATGAGTTTGGCTTTAATTCTAAAATCAACAAAATTTATTTTATTTTTATCTCATTCAAATGATTTTTAAACAACCTGTATTGCTCGATAATAAAATATATTATTATGATATTTTTCTATTATGATCATTCATTGTTGAAAAAATTGTTTTAATGATTACAGCCATAGACTTGAGAGTGGAGATGATAACTACCGATAAAGAAATTGTATATCTACTGGATCTGCTACTTCAAGCAATCATTCAATCTAGTGCTTCAACCTCCTATTGCTTGATGATATCTCTAATTATGATTCGTATTTTAATTATACACATTAATCGTTGAATTACTATTATTTCAACAATTGCAGCCATAGACTGAAGAGTGGAAATAATAATTATGAATAAAGAGGAAGCTACACGCACATATTCATTTTTTTCAACCTCCCTGTATCACTTGATTATTTCCCTTATTTCCTTAATTAAATTGTTGATTTAATATGATTAAATTAATTACAGCCATAGACTAAAAAGTGGAGATGATAAACTGCGGATACGTAGGATGTACTTCTACTGGATCTGCCGGGACACCCAGTCCTTTGAGTGGCTGGTTGACCTCCTCTCTTCATTGGAGGACATCTTGAGGGAGGTCGGACGGGAGGACCTCTTGAAGTATGGCATCTATCTCACACGAGGATGGGATTACTCTCAGGTAAAATCCAGCTGTAGAAAACCAACTTAGAGGTTATCA
This sequence comes from Echinarachnius parma, assembly GCA_037951105.1. NCBI lineage: Eukaryota > Metazoa > Echinodermata > Echinoidea > Clypeasteroida > Echinarachniidae > Echinarachnius > Echinarachnius parma. The sequence continues at coordinate 80,604 of JBAMJV010010127.1, forward strand.
CATACCTTGCTGTATGCGTATCAGTGTTGGATGACTCAAGGCCAGTCTCGAATGCCGACCTCGGCCTCGGACTCGGACTCGAAGGTCGCAGACATGATGACTCGGGCCGAGTCCAGCTCGAGGCCGGTCAATGTTTGACTGCATGTTTATCTGTATGAAGTGGTTCCTTTTAATCACTTGATTGAGTGATAGATCAATTGCCTTTGGTAAAGAAAAGGAATAAATGTAAAATGAAAAAAAGAAAGAAAAAAAAGAGTTGGACTCGGATGGTCTGGACTCAGACTCGGATGGTCTGGACTCGGTCTCGGACTCGGATACAACACTGATGCATATTACATGTACCTGTAGAATCATGGAATAGATTTGGGTTTTCTGGTTGACCTCTCCTTGTTGGGAGGACATCTTACGGGAGGTCGGACGAGAGAATCTCTTGAAATATGGGCCTACTCACAGGTACTACTTAAAGGGATCTAGTAACATTGTCAAAACCAGAAAACTTACCTAGTAGTCTAGAGGTTATCACATACCTTGCTGTATGCGTATTACATGTACCCGTAGAAGCATGGAACATGTTTGGGTTTTTCTTAATTTTAAATTACTCACAGGTAATACTTAACCCATAGAAGGCAAATTGAAACCACCTGTAAATGAAGACTAATTTAATTGACTACCTCTGAAGTAGTTTACATGTTGCATGTAAATGAACATGTCTGTAAAGACTACCTGCTTATGATGAAGACCACATTTTATGTCGCCCCTGGTCTTTATAGAAAGTATTGCCTATAATATAGAAAGAAATTCAGAAATTTTTGCAGAATTAAAACATTAACAAATATAAAGAATAACAGAGAGGGTAACCTTCTAATAAACAGAATTGAAATGTTTTTTATCCTCTACTCATGATAGGCCAAGAACATCTACATGCAAGAGGAGAGAGAGATTGATGCTGTGACGGGACTCCGACAGAAAACTCACTACGGCAGACCAATGTGGGACTCAAACTTCACCCTAATAGCGGACGAAAACCCTGGGTAAGTCTTCAGCTCTTATACAAAACCTTTTAAACCCATTGCCTGGAAAGGAGGTTTACATAAACTATGGTTTAAACTATGGTATACATCTACGAAGTGATGCTTGTGGACAAGTGAACAAATTGCTAATTTCTAATGATATGACCATTAATCCTCGCTAACCAGCATATTCCACCATCTGAGAAGAGAGTCATTTGTTTAGTGCCTTTAGTATTAAATGTGTAGCATAAACATTGTTTTCAAGTAAGGAGTGTACATTCTTTCTCCATCAGTTTACAAATTGCACTCCATAGATATACTGTAGACCATGGTTTAAACCATGGTACACAAACCTCCTTTGTGAAACATGCATTTCCCATACCAGCCCATGTATTTTCATGACCAGTCATAAATGGGTTTACAATACTTTGGCCTTGATGAATTACACCCCAAAAGCTGTTAAAAATGCTGTAGAGAAGGTTGCGCTGTGCAATTGTGTAATTGTTAATACAAATACCCCTTTTCAAACATTAGAAATGAATTGTTATCAAACCTTCTTCTTCGTTTCTCCCTACAGAGCGACGATTGGAGTGTTTTTCTGTGGACCTCAGCCCCTGTCGACTGTTCTTCACAAGTGCTGTAACAAGTTCACGTCGGATGAGGCGAACGGGACCCAATTTGTGTACTACAAGGAGAACTTCTAAGACTGAATTGGCGTTTATGTGTGTACAAAATTCCATTTATTATACTCTATTTATTCATCTTTTACAAGGGCTTCACACTAACCCTTTTGCTTGTGGCTCGGTCGGGCCAGTAAAATGACTTCCTCTCTTTTTTGGTTGCCCAAAACCAATAAATTACTAGCCTAAAGATTCAATTGTTATTGTAAACTGTGGACTTTATTGATTCAACATTTTAAAGTCCTTTTATGGAAAAGGAAGAGAATGCGATTGCGATTTTCTCATTGCTAGTGTGGAAATCAAGCTCCCCAATCGGGCCACCAAAATACAATTTTTCAGCTTGCACATTTGCTAGTGTAAAGTAATATTTTACTGACCTTAAAGTTATTTTGTATTGTATGAAACTATCTTCTATTCAAACCTTCATTCCTCTTCATGGGATTGTGGATTAAGCTTGACCTAGAAGCAAACAAGATTTTCTCATTGTTAATTTGAAAATCTAGTTGTCCAATTGGGCTACTAAAAGATGAATTTCATACTTACTTTGCTGGCCGGAAGTGAAATTTTACTGGTCCAATCCTGTGTTAGTGTTGAGCTCTGTATATTGACTATACAACCATTTTCAGTGCTCATGTTTTGTATGTATCTGTTTATAAACCTATGGTATATGCATGATCCAGTGATTTAATATTTAAAAGTATATAACTTTTTCCAGTGATAATTCAAAGAATTTATATTTGTTTGCCTTCGATGTTTCATATCCCTCCAACGGGCAATATAATTCCTTACAGTGTCTTAGCATACTCTCTCTGTGCCATAATGTGTGCATAATATAAATTGTTTATGAATATCTGACCAGATGATTGGTCAGTCTGATAATGTCCTTGTTTTTTACCTTGACCCCTTGACCTTGTTGACGATCAAGTTCTGATGAATCTGATTGGTAATTGTCATGACATTGTGAATTGTCAAAGTCAAAGAATTGAAATTGTCTTTATCGTAGTGCCTATTTTAATCTTATTCAAGGAAACCCAAGAGTACCAAAGTTCTATGTCATAGCTACTCATTGCCGTAGAATGTTTATAAGCAATGTCAGGCAAGCCAGAAACGTCTGACCTAGCGGTTGCTAAGAAGGCAATCCCGCTCCCACCCACTACCAAAAGCATTACAATGTTACAACAAAATAATGTGATATCATTACTTCAGTACTCTATGAGTTTACTGCAGCAATTATGATGATTTGACTTTAAAAGTTCAGTTTTCTGAACGTGTTGGTGGAATGGACTCCTAAAACTATTACATTTCATTTATAAGAATCTTATTTTGGGTTGGTCATTCCCTTTAATTTACAGTGAGTTAGAGCAATTTTTTTTTTAGCAACAATTAGATTTTGGAAACCAAGCAAGACAGACCAAAAACTTCTGTCATTTTTAGTGTAAAAAACAATCAGGGCTGAATAAGTGCTTGCCAAATCGTAATAATAGTTTTAAAAGTTGAGATACATGTATCTGACAATTTGTATTATATGTCATAATTTGATGATTTCATCGTAAAAATAGAACTGAAAAGAGACATACTAAAGATTGTTATCCTAACTCATCATAGAATTTAATTAAAATGAGAACGAAGCAGAAAGTATTAAAACAGTATATACAGTATGTACAGGAACATGTTATACTTTACTTTTTTGTTTTGTCTTCAATCTGCATACTAACCTGATAAGTTAAGAATAACAAACTGTAGTATATATGTTTGCAATGATATTTAAACATTCTGTAGTGCAAAATGGTATTCTTTTGATACATTATTTATTGTAAGAATTAAATGTGCCACATTTATTTCTCTTCAGGGATCGCAAGAAGTTTAAAATACTCCATTCCAAGAAATAGATCAAGTATTTTCACTCTGAGCCTGTAATGCTAGCATGCTGTTGTACTACTACACAGTTGTACTGCGAATCAAAGTGTTGAATAGTAGACAGTTTATTAAAAACAACAACACAAATGAGATGTTTGAGCCAGCAAGTTGTTCTAGTTGTTCTAGTAATTCTAGCGGGATTATGACAGAAGAGATTGGGGTAGGTTTGGAAGAGATTGTATACATGCAAGAATAGTGTAACAATGCAATTACTTGACTTCATTCATTTGCCCTTTCAAAAGCAAATAATACCAGATGAAGCAGACAATATAACTATTATTTTATGATAGTCTTCTTACTATTTCCTGCCTGTATTCTCTTGTCGTACATTACTATTTTTTGCACTTTTTCATAAAACGTTTTGTGGTTACAAATTATATATATCCAAGAACATGGTGCCCAACTTTCTCATTCCAGTACTGGCATTGTATCATTATTATTATATAGTTTTACATTTCATTTTCTACGAAGTTATACAAAAGTATATTTTTATACTCAACAATTTATGAAATATTATATTCAAGATACCATGGTGTGTTCATTTTATATGCAATTATTACAAATGTAGTCCAATGGTCATAATATCTATTTAAATTAAATTTCAGCATGATTTTGCATCATTTAAATTATTATGTACAGATATTTACAGTATGGAACACAATCACAGATCTGAAATGGTAGATTGTTTTATGATTTTTATGTATATGGCATATAGTTAGCAGCTGCTCTGAAATGGTCTTTAATTTTCATGCTTTTCAAATGTGGCATATACGGAAATGTATGGCACAAAATAGAAATTAGCATATTCATGACTACAAAAACATAGGTCCATGTACATGTATGTACCTGCAGCATAATATATTTTGAATTGCAATTTTGTTCAGACTTGCCATTTTACCAGTTGCTTTGTTAACAGTGTGCCATATAGAATACATTTATTTCTGTACTAAATGACGAGACTGAGAAATTATGAATTAATAATCAATGTATGATTATTAGAATGATAGATAATCATTTGTGAACAATCTGAAGTTGGGTTTGACTGGTTATAAGTTTCAAGAAATGTGTATATTTTTGTAAAACCACCCTATTGAAGTGCCTGTTTGAAGCATTATGCTGTACAGCGCCCATATCTTTGAGAAATTACAAGGATCTATGAGTTTATTATTTATGCATGATTATTAAATTAGTTGGTTAACAGTTTAAAGGTGTGCTTTACTGCCCTAGTTTCATGAAATGTATATACTTAGTATATTGTTGTAATACCATGACATTGTATTTATGAAGCATAGAATTGTGTACATGAATGTACATTATAAATAAACATAGTCTTTAACCCTAATCCCACTGGGTTATTTTGGTCAATTGAGTCCACTGGGGGGGGGGGGGGGGCTGTTTTGGCCCCCCCCCCCTCAAATCTCGGCAACGAATGGACCGATCGACTTGAAAATTGGCACACACGTAAAACAAGTCAAGTAGAATAAGAATTTGAAAAGAAAAAAAAATTGGACCACTATTTTTTTTTTAATAATTAATTAAAATTTTGAATATGCAAATTTTTGACGAATTTGGGAAAAAATTGGGATTTTCATCTAAAATCAAAAGAAATTACAGGATTTCTTCAGGTTTTCTGGTGATAAAATATATCACTAATTTGCAAAAATATGCAAATTAGTATTCCCGGATTTATCCACATTGTTTTCATTCTTATGTATTTTATTGTTTTTTTTTTTTTGTTTTTTTTTTTTTTTTTAGAAGAATTTATCTCTGAAGTGTATGAATTCAACTAATAACAAAGAAATAATCCAAATTATAATTCAAAGTAACAATTATAACAGATTTGGAGTTTACATGGCATCGGATATAGGAATTACATAGAAACCTGTACAAAAATTACATTTTTTTGTGACGGACGAGCAATTATCGACCTCTAAAATCAGTTCTACAGGTCCGACCGGGGTGAATTATATATCAAAACATGCGGGGAGACTTGAGAGAAAATAGTCATGAAGTTTGAACGTAAAATTCCAAACGGTCTAGATGCACGTCAAAAAAAACGACAGGGGGGGGCCAAAAAGGCCCCCCCCCCCCCCCCCCCCCCCCCCCCCCCCCCCCAGTGGGATTAGGGTTAAGAGAAATTACAAGCAGAAACAATGCAGATTATAGATGAATGTGTAGTCATTGAATTATTTGAATGATACAGAATTAAGTGTTTTTTTTACTAGACCGTTGCCATAGCTGCATTTATGAAGCATTGAATCCTGAACTTGTAGAATGTACAGCACCTGTCTCTAAGACAAATGACAATAATTGATGTATTATTTTTGAAATATACACAAATAATTATTTAAAAGTGTGCTCGACTGGTTTAGTTTTATTTATGAAATTCATAGATATATTTCTGCAATACCATGCATAATTTATGAAGCATTAAATTGTGTACATAATAATTATACAGTCGGGAAATTATATACCCATCTTCATTCCTTTGATGCATTCCATGTTTAATTACATTTGTTTCATTCCCCTTATAAGTTTTGGTACCGTTTTGTCATATCAAATAGATACCCAACATTTTGCAAAGGGTTGTGTAATTCATAAACAATGCAATTAATTTCCTGGTTCCGTACATGCAGACCCATATGGATACACATGTTGTAGTGTGGTGATGCGTTTTCCAATTTTTAATATTTTTTTTTACATGTATCTTTCTGAAGTTGTTGATATAACGGACTACTTGAGATGTTACCTTTCATTTATAAGAATATTATTTGTGGGTGGTGGTACCCTTTAAGCATTGCAATCCCTGTACAGTTTATTCCTACGAACTGCATGATCGATCATACAACTGATTAGTTGATTGTAAAATTAATTGTAATTCTTTTCCACGGAGGCCCTTAGGTGGCAATGTGGAGTAAAATGCCCATCTCTAAAACAAAGTCAGGACCATCATAATTCACCAATCTCTTGACCAATTTTGAATTTAAAGGATCCATGAATTTTGTAAAAATTCAACCAAAATCACTTGGAGCTTTCACACTTCTCTTGTACCTTGTTGTTTGGCTGATGGTAACAGAAGAATGAAATGGGATGTGATTTGTCAAATGTCTCTCTTATTATGGAGATAATTAAGATAGAATTTAAAAGCATCTAAGGACGCTTTTGAATTTGGATACTCGATTGTCCATTGTCGGGACAAATTCAGACAATGATTTTCTCTTTTTTTCACTTGGTATTTAAAGGGATCTAGTAACTTTGTCGACATGTGCAAAAAAGTGGTGAATGGTTGATGCAATGTATATTGTTGTTATCTCATATGTCCACAGGGTATTGTGTGAAAATTTCAAGTCAAATGGACATGGCCAAGTATGGCCAAGTATTGAGCAAAAACGCAAAGTGATATTCACTAACTCACTGCACTCACTTTGTACACGGTTTCAAAACTCCACCAGAGTTTTTCTTATCTGAATACTTCAATCGTACATATCTTTGTAACGAAAGGGAAATTTGAAAAACCGAAACCGGTCCCATGATTTTATTGTTAATACGAATACAACAAGGTATGATGGAACCGCTAGAATTACAATTTTATTTTGAGGATTTGGACAATGTTACTAAGTCCCTTTAACTTTGTCAAATTCAACCAAAATCACTTGGAGCTTTCACACTTCTCTTGTACCTTGTTGTTTGGCCTATGGTAGAAGAACAATAAAATGGGATGTGATTTTTCAAATGTCTCTCTTATTATGGAGATAATTAAGATTGAATATTGATAATTAAAATAAAAGCATCTATGGACGCTTTTGAATTTGGATACTCGATTGTCCAGTGTCGGGACAAATTCAGACGATGATTTTCTCCTTTTTTCACTTGGTATTTAACATACCTTTTCTACAAAAATCTCACATATCATTCTCAAGAAACTCATAGTGAAAACGGTATATGATTGAAGCCTCAAATGCTACTGTTGAGAATAATTTACAGTTAATGGATCACTTTTAATGTTTTATTCCACTGTAAATGACATGGATAGAGTGGGAAGATATCAAATAGAAGAAAGTTGGTCTGATGTACATGTAGTACACATTCTCAGTCAATTACACTATTCCTGCCATTGTTTGAATATTGCAATTGAAATAAACTCTAATCAAAGATAGTTCAAAATGAAGATCATGCTTTTCTTGTTTGTTTACTTTTATTTGTGTGTGTGTGTTACATAATTACACCGAGTGAATTCAAGTACAGTGTTGAACACTGGCATTAGTATTTAATATACTGCACAGCAACAGCATTAACTCAAAACCTGAAACCATTCATTTAAGACTCTGAAAACCAATCTTTTTGTTATACCTCTTGAATTTGCTTTCTTCTTTATATTTCTGTTTTTCTATTATTTATTTTCACTTTCTCACACGCTCTCCTTTCTTTTCATCCCTTTAAATTTTTATATCTGTTGCCATCTCTCAACTTTTCCTTTTTTCTCTACATTTTTGTTTATAACTCACAGCGCTAGGCATGCCTCATTTAATCATAATATCTTACTACTAGTAAAACAACAGAATAATCACAATAATGCGAAGCTTGATATTTGCAGTGCCACAAACTCATTTTTATTCCTTATTTCTGATTGACTGAACAAAAAAGGATTACTTAACTTTTTCTACAAATATTTCAATTTTAATGACACAATTGATAGGAATGTCCTCAAAATATTTGAGCCGAAGTACGGGAAATACACACTATACCAAAATTGTCGTAGAGAGCCACTTATACATAAAACTAACTTAGAAATGACAGGGACTAATCCTATGCTAGTGAGTTTTTAAATATTTTTCAAGGGGGCAGCACCCCCTCCTCTTCCCCCAAACAGAACAAACAGACAAACAAATGTGGTATATAACGAGTCTACTTCACACATCTTACCTGCATATAGATATAAGGTAAAATGAACATAATAAGCTAGCATATTTTATGAATAGGCAGGCTGTTTAGGCATTTCCACATTCCACATTCAAGTACAGAGAGCAATTTAAATTTACAACTGCACTGAAATGAGAATAATCAATGTCAATATTACGACTTTGAAAATACTACAAAATATTTCTTTGAGCACATAACCTCTTGTAAACTGCTTCCATTTATAGCTTTGAGCAGTTCTACAAAAAGTACTTTAAATGTACAACAATACATGTACGATGGGGTAAGGTAAAGTTTAGATCATTGCCAACATACAGTACTAAATAAATGAAATATACCAAGGATATTGACTAACGGTAGATTTGGAACAGCTCTTCAATCTATGATTATTCTTAGACATCTCCTTCATGATACTAATATAATTTGGGATTTAACAAGGGGTTGATTCTAAGATGGCAGCCCCCTGCCCCCTTCCCTGGCTGCATACCACCTGATCCTTGATGACCATGATGCTAGCCCACTGCTCTGGGGGAAGCACATTGCAAAACCGAATTCAACATCTATACTTCAATAAGCTTTCAAATACGATTAACAATACCCACCCTCCCAATTCAGACCCCTTTGTAATTAGTAACAAGTCTGGACAATTGTCAAGATGGCCGTCTTAATTTTACAATAAACATTAAATGCAGAACAAAGAAAAAGGAGACTGCAGAAAAATGTGAATTACAGATTTACAAACAGAAACTATACATTGTACTCGATAAAGCAACCCCCCCCCCCCCCCTTCCTCTCTTCTTTCTCCACCCTAAATCATCTTGGTTCAAACAAGGGTTGGGGTTTAATAAGATGGCAGTCCACCTCCTTGGCTGCGTGCAATCTGCTCCTTGAGTACCATGATGCTAGCCCGCTGCTCTGGGGGCAACAGGTTGATCTGTTCTGGTGACAGCTGCATGGCCCCCCCCCCTCACCTTCCCCCATCCCCCAACTGCCCAACCCTCCTTCAAACACCTTTGAAATAAGTAACGGGTGTAGACAGTTTTTAAGCTGGCCGTCCTATATTTTACAATAATCAATATTAAAATGAAAGGCTAAAGAAAAGGGACTGCAGCAAGATTTCAAATTAGAGACATACAACGTAAATTAATAGTTCAAGTACTCAACATAGCACCCCCCCCCCCCCTTTCTCCATCCCAATCATCTTGCTCCAACAAGGGTTGGGATTTATTACGCTGGTAGACCACCTCCCTGGCTGCGTGCTATCTGCTCCTTGAGTACCATGATGCTAGCCCGCTGCTCTTGGGGCAGCAGGTTGATCTGTTCTGTTGACAGCTGCAGGACTTGCATGATGAGTGCCGCCTGGTGGGAGACATACAAAATAAAACACAAATGTTTAATACAACCATTTGTTACATATAATTACAAAAACACAGCAAAAATCTGTTTAGATAGTGACCACCGAAGGGAAACATGTATCCAGGTGACCTCTATATTTAATACTTGCATGATGAGTGCCGCCTGTTGGGGACATAAGAAATACCAAATACAAACAAGTTATACTAGAGAGTCAATATAGGGCCTACATTTTCGATCCTAGCAGAATCTTCTTCAGAGGCTAAGTGACAATGATACAAAAACCACATATATATATACACATATAAGTGCACATGTAAACAACTAAGAAAGGGGGCGGAGACATGTAACAATAAAGAGGCTGTGAGTGGCCAATCAGACTGGGCTGGGAATGGAGGAAATACGCACAAAGGAGATGTTATGGTACATGGGGCAAGGGGGGTTTGAGTGTGGGTCATAGAGAGAGTGAAGGAGGCATGATCAAAGAAGTACCATACAGGATGGTAATTAAGACCCCCGGGGGGGGGGGGGGGGGTCTGTCCTCATAGAAAGGGGGGTATTATGCGTGACCAAGGACTTGCCACTAGCACCCTAAACGAGTATTTGCGTGGTGCAAAAAATACACCCTAAGTAAGTATGATTATCGGTAATTTGACACCCTAAGCAAGTAATCAATTTTTTGTAAACCCCTAAGCAAGTATTTTTGATACCCTAAGCAAGTAATCAATTTTTTGTAAACCCCTAAGCAAGTCATAACTATATTTGATACCCTAAGCAAGTAATCTTTTTTTGTAAACCCCTATTAAAAGCAAGTGATAACTATTTTTGATACCCTAAGCAAGTAAGCTGAGTTTTTGAGACCCTAAACGAGTAATTCATCTTTTTGAGACCCTAAACGAGTAATTCATCAGCCTAAAAAAGATACCCTTTTTCCTGATTTTGGGTGATTTTGAGACCCTATTCGAGATACTCGAGTATCTCGCCTGATCATAAAAAACCACCCTAATTACTCGTTTTCTTGGTCATGCATGATACCCCCCTTTCAATGAGGACAGACCCCCCCCCCCCCCCCCCCCCCCCGGGTTAAGACCATGAATAGGCAGACATGTGATGATGTGAATGGAGGCAGGGATGGAGGCAAGTTATACAAGATATACAAAAGTTACCGTTTGGTATGTAGTGGGTAACAAAGAATCATGGTTGCATATTACTACTGGAATCATTTGGTAATTGGCCACTGGGTCTCCGCCCAGAGCATGTACTCCCATTCTGTTTACAAGTTTACAAGATGGATGGACAGGCAGATGGGCAACCTGAAATCATAATGCCTCCAGCCACTTTGTTGGCATAGGCAGTAAAGGGTAAAACAGCATACAATAATCTAAAACTCATGTAACTGGCCACCCCCCCCCCCCACCCCCCCCCCCCCCCCCCACACCACCGAAATAAAAATGTAAGCAATATTAAACGTTTGTCAGTAATTCTCACCTTTTCTTGATCCTGTGCTGTGGGCTGAGCAGACAGGTTGACGCTCTGTGCCAGGGCAGATATGCTCTGAAAGAGGGAAGGAGACAAGATTCATCAAACATCAAATATAATAACAATAAAAACTGAAGAAGAATCTGCCAGATTCGATAGCTCGCGGCTCCATTGATTTACATTTTATTACACTTGCCTTTATAGTGGACAAGCAGTTTTCAGCAGTTTTTTACATCTAACAATATAAACTGTAATTTGATAAATTATAGCGCTATTCACACGAGTATCATAACACATTTTTATTATTACCCCCAGTCTAAGGATACACACTGCAATCATTCCGGAACCTAAGGAGCATATTTTCCACTCCCTCAGGTGTATTCTAGCCACTCGCCTTCTGGGCGCACACAGTGGAAAATCTGCAAAAATGTTTGGTGAGCAAGCTAATAGAGGGTTTTCATTTACAGACTTCCTAGTTTACACATTTTTCAATCGAACTGGGCCCGATCTCATGGCCCCCAATATATACAATATCGTACTGCAGCAGATGTTGAATGAACTGGGCCCTTTTGATCGGGGTACATTCCTGAATCCCTAACCCACGGCTCTACACTACCACTTGCCCTATTGCCCGGGCAAGTAAAATTGGTGTGGGGCAAGTAGAATATCATAAATGCCCTAGTTTGGTTGCCCGATTGGGCAACTAAATTATTGGTCAACTACGAGAGAATAATTGCAATTCCTTAGGTATAAATGTCATGTGTCAACCCAAAACCAAAACGAATCCAGTCACAAATAAGTCTGAGGAAGATGAGTGGATGTGCATCGAAAGCATCCTATAAGTTAAGAGAAACTGTCTAATTTTGTGTATCTAAAATAATAGTGAATAAGCTGCATCACTTTGGTGATCCCTCGCATATATACCCAAGTTCTATGCCTCGGGTTTATGTCAGGTTTATAATAGCTTCTGACCACACGAGCACCGCACTAGGGTTTTCTATAGCTCGGGTGGTAGAGCGCCAGTCTAGCAATCCGGAGGTCTCGGGTTCAAATCCCGGAGGAAGCCCATTGTCTTTGCTCTTTTTCATTTATAGAATAATAGTGAAGACAAAAAAAAAAACACTCACCGCTGAAGAAAGTGGCGCCTGGCGATCCGCTTGTGATCTAGGATCCCCCATCCTAGGATCTACCCCGCTTGGTCCCCCGGGCCCCTGTCGCATGCCCCCCATGCCGTGTGGTTCACCCCTGTCACCGAATCCGCCTCCACGGGCATCCGTGATACGGGAGCCAGGGCTCATGTTGTCGGGGGGACCGCCGCCTCTGGGGCCGGAAGGCATAGGACCACGCATGTCTAGGGGTGAAATTGGAAAATTGGAAAACAGTTGAAATTAGTACAGTGAAACCACTTTTTAACAAGTAATGTTATAACGAGGTACCCGATACTAGTATAAAGGTGTGATTTGACATGCTTGATTGCTATGTAACTTATTATTTTATAATCCCACTAAAGAGATATCTGGTACATCAAGATAAAATGAACAGCCCAAATATTCTCGTTATAACAGGGTTTCACTCTACCAACAATCAGTTCTTAAACCCTCAAAACCCTCAAAAAGGCTCAAATGGTGGTCCAAGGAGCCGAACTTGGCGCTACTCAAATACATAGCCAAGTCATTCCGGGGGTCTATGGAGCCGACTATAGAAGAAGAATAATGGACTTGGCGCTACTCGACTACCTAGCCAAGTCATTCCGGGGGTCTATGGAGCGGCAATTTTTGAAAATCGGGTATCTTTAGAGCTGCGATCGGGTGTGAAAACGGTGCCCCCCCCGGGGAAACAACATTGTCAGAACTCTACATTTATATAGTGGAATGTCTTAGACGGAGTTGGCAACATTGTTGCCACTTGCCAGACTGATGTAGCGTAGGTATTACTGTGACCTGCTATGTCCATTGAGTGATGTGTAAAGAAAAAAAAGGTAATGATGCGAACTGCCGTTTGGTTACTCATTGCTTGGTACCCAAAGATACTTTTGAACTCAAACATTATAAGATCTCAATAACAAAGTAGAAATGTGAAGAAAAACAAAACCCTGCTTCTATCGGTAAGACAAAGTAATTAATCAAATTTTTGCAAGGATATAAAATACCTCACCTTCATCCATGCCACCGAAGTTCATACCCGGTCCACTAGGACCAGATCTAGGCCTGCCTCCGGGGCCCAGGTTCAATTGCCCCTGCTCCATACCTCCTTGCTGCATGAGGCTCTGCGGCCCCTGGCCCATGCCACCACGGTTCAGGTCTGGGGAGTTCACGCCCGGTCCCCCCGGGACCCCCCTCGCCCCGCCCATCTCGTTCATCCCACGGTTCATCCCCATACCGGGGCCCCCTGAGCCCATCCCGCCCCTGTTCATGTCCTGGGGGCCCATTCCACCGCGATTCATATCCTGGGGACCTCCCATCCCGCCCCTGCCCATGTCTCCTCTATTCATTCCTTCTGGCCCTATACCTCCACGGTTCATTTCTTGCTGGCCCATACCGCCCCGCATACCATCGGGGCCCGTACCCCCACGATTCATGCCTTCGGGCCCCATACCACCACGATTCATGCCTTCGGGCCCCATACCACCGCGATTCATGCCATCTGGCCCCATACCACCACGATTCATGCCTTCAGGCCCCATACCACCGCGATTCATGCCTTCAGACCCCATACCACCGCGATTCATGCCATCTGGCCCCATACCACCGCGATTCATGCCTTCGGGCCCCATACCCCCACGATTCATGCCTTCAGGCCCCATTCCTCCCCGATTCATGCCATCAGGCCCCATGCCGCCACGATTCATGCCTTCAGGACCCATACCCCCTCGATTCATGCCTTCCGGCCCCATTCCTCCTCTATTCATGCCCTCAGGCCCCATTCCACCGCGGTTCATATCTTGAGGGCCCATTCCCCCACGATTCATATCCCCTGGGCCCATGCCCCTTTGCATTCCACCCATGTCCCTCTGACCCATGCCCTGTGGCCCAGGCCCCATCCCTCGTGGTCCCATGGGACCCTGGTCCATGTTTGGGTTCATTCCTCTGTTATTCATCCCACCAGGGCCCCCTGGGCCACCTCGTACCCCAGGCCCATCTGGTCCCATGTGGTGGTCTGGCCTTGGGCCGCCTGGACCCATACCCATTCCAGGGTTCCCTCCCATCATGTGTTGGCCCTGGGGTCCTGGGCCTGGGCCCTGACCTGGACCAGGCCCCTGGGCCATGCTTTCTGGGGGAATGAGTGCTTGTGGTGCATCAGTCTGCTTGTGAAGGAGGGTCTGAAAAACAAAACAAAGTAAAGAAAAAAATAAGTAAGGACAAAGAAAGTGGATATGGTGGGAATAATGAAAATTGAAGTAAATCGTCAAACAGATCAATTCAATTTCTCCATCCTTCAAACTTATTACGGTGACAAATATGGGGTTCGTGGATCTACGTTCATGATGACCTATGGATATAAAACCGTATTGAACTTTGTTTACTAGCATTACTTCCAATTCACCCAATTTTACATAATTTATCTAGAAACAGATGAATATCATTATTTCTGCATTGTTCAAATATGTTTTTGTATATGATTTTATTTTGATTGTAAACATAGCTAATATCAGAATCCCCGTTTGTAATTTATGAGTGTCTTCTTTTATATATCAGTAAACCGAACATTATATTTACCATGGCGACGTGGGGTTCTACGATCCGCATAACGACCTGAGCCTGAAGCAGTGCGTAGGCAAGTTGTGGATTCTGTAGCAGCATGTTGCGTGCCTCTACCGGGTTGTTCTGTATCACAATCTGTGGTGGTCGAGAATCAACCAAAAGAAATTTAGTTTTCAAATTTCCATCAAAGCAAAATAAGGGTAACATTACAACAAACACGGCTACAGGAAGCATTTACAGCATTTAAATGAACTGCATGACGACCTAAGCCTGGAGTAGAGCATACGCAAGTGAGTTCTGTAAGTTCTGTGAGTTCTGCAGCAGCACGTTGCGTGCCTCTACCAGGTTGATCTGAATAACAATTTGCGGTGGTCAAGATTCATTCAAAATATGTATCTCCATTAAAAACAGAATAATGGTAACAGTACAACAAATGCTGCTAACTAGAAGCATGTATCATGGGCTTTAAATGATCTGCATGAGCAGAGTGTAGGTCAATTCTGAGTTCTGCAGTAACATGTTGCCTGTCTCTTAGCCTTAGGGCATGTTTTTCATTTTTCATTTCATTTTATTCACTCATAAAACCAAAATACAAAGAGAAATAATTTACAATGTAAAACAACACTAATAAATAAGACATAATTATACAATACAAATAAATGAAATTGGAATATGAGTAGGGACCAAAAAAGATCCAATAATATTGGTGGGTATGGTCCTTGCGTGAAGCAACTGCTTCAAAATGAACACATACAACATACAAAATACTAAAAGAAAAAGAAAGGGGTAGGGGTGAAATGGGGGGGGGGGGGGGGGGGGGAGTGGGATTACACTTACATCAACATTACAATAGTGAATCACATAAAATGTGAACCAGATAAGTATTTAATTTGCTTTCCAATGTATGTTATTAAAATGTGTATTCATGTATGGTTCATTGATCTGATTGGACGTGTAACTTGCAAGTAATAAGAAACGCTTATTTTTACATGATGTTCATAATATGTAGTGAATTCTCTTACAAATATAATTTGTTGTTCTGTTCTTTAAACTTGAAACGAGCACATAC